>PVLD010002492.1:0-164617 GCA_004027595.1 Dinomys branickii
GGCCTGACTAAATTTGCATGTCTGTATATGGGTCCATACATCTACAATTCGAAGATATCAATAGATAAAGCAACAACTACTGTTGAGACCATATCACCTTGTCTATAGATTAGTTGTGATTGTACTATTTTCTATGATAATGGGTGTCTGTTTGTCAATATGTTTTTGTACTTTTATGTTTCTAAAATAAAAAAAAAAAAAAGAACTCCAAAATCATAGAGAAACTTTTTGTTTATGTGGTTTTCAGTTTCTTCATCGTTTGTATGTGTAATTTTTCAGGTTTTTTTGGTTGTTCTTTTTCCTTTTTGTCTCTTTTACTTTCCTTCTTTCCTCTTCATCAATTTATTGGGGCTTATGAAATTTTCCGTGGTCACCTTTTTCGCTGCTTCTCTCTCATATCTGTTTTTCTTTATGTGTTCCCTTCTCCCTTTCAGTTGTTTTACTGTCTTAGTTACTTTTCTCTCACTGCGGAGACAAAATGCTCAACACCCAAAATTAAGGAAGGAAAGGTTCACTTAGCTCACGGTGTGTGGAGCTTTCAGTCCATAATCAGCTGGCTCCAAGGCCTGATGGTGTGGCGGGGGGCAGCCATTCATAGAGGTGGCAGACAGCAAAAGCAACAAGAGCAGAAGCGGGGAGACACGCCAGTTTTCCTCCTTCGTACTTTACGCAGGGTAACCGCCCTAGGGAGGTGTAGCGCTCACACCGTTTCTGGGCCCTCCCCTTGCACAGGCTGAGGATGTTTACAAAGTGAGGCCCCCGGCCCCCCGCTGAGTTTCTTAGTTAAACTACCTCATTTCTCAGATTGACACAATGAGTCAACCAGTACAACATCCTATGGTGTAATCAGCCTCCTTAGGGCACGTCCTCAACACCCTAAGATGTAGAACTGCTGAGTCACTTAAACTTTGAAACTTCTCGAAGGGACGCAGTGTATCAACATTACACCGATCTTTATTTTTTCCTCTTATTTTTATTTGCTATGTAATGTCTTTCTTTTACACTCCTTTTTCTTTTTTCTTCTACTTCTTATCATGTTTCCTCTTACCTTTACCTACTTCTACCGTATCTTCTACTCTCCGGTAGTGTCCTTTATACCACTTCTCTCTCCCACTCTTTGTATCACAGGCAAGGTTTTAAAGGTTTCCTCTTCTATTCACCCATCCCCAAACTCTATATCTTTAAAAGTATAACCACAAAACTTTCTTAACCTTTTGATTATTAACTGTAAAATTATTTTACATTCTTGTCTACCATTTGCAGAGATACAGCTGTTGCACTTAGTACACATTAGCAGTAACTCCATATCTGAGTTTTCTTAATGTTTATACTATATATGTGGATTTCTTCTCTAGAATTAAGGGTGGTCCATACTTGATTCATATAGTATATTAATATCCAACTTGTCCTGAATATTTGAGCAGATTCACTTGATATTGAGGGTCACATAATTACCACTATTTCTCTAAAGCCAATACTCAGATTACCCTTGTGATATTAACAATACTAGAGTATATTCCCAGAGAATTTTGTTGTTGTCCGAATTACACTGCAGCCTCACCTCCCAAATTAAGCAAAGTGGCTAGCTCTTAGAGCTGTGGCGAAGGATTACATGACCAAAGTACATCACTGAAAGGAAACTAAAGATATTTACACTAACAGCTCTATACTATACTGTACTGTAGTGTATACTATACTTTAGACTATACGCATCTACAAACCTCAGCACAAAATAAAACAAACAAACAAAACAATAGAATCATGAGAAGACAAGGCAACACATTATCTCCCCAAATTCCCAATTCCTGCAAAGCCAATCCAGGAGGCACCAAGGGGCAGAACAGCATAAGCCCAACTAGCTGAAAAGATAACAGAGGAAGTTAGAGAACAGAGCAAAGATGTAACCAATGGGATCAGAGAAAATAGAATTAAACAGGTAATGGAAGAAAGAATCAAAAAGATGCGGGATCTTTCAAAAGACAGTAATGAAAAAACTGAAAAGCAAGATGAGCTAAACAAGATGGTATAAAACATGGATGACCAGTTTACCAAAGAATTAGTCTATGAAAAGGCTCAATCAGAAATCTAGGAGATTAAAACTCATGTAGAAAGTATGGGCAACAGAACAAACTATGTGAGGACGGAATTTCACGACTAGAATACAGTGATGCCTTCAAACACCAACTACTCAAAAACATCATGAAAACAACAAAAGCACCTGGTAACCTGATCCGGCAGCTGTTAGATGACTCGAAGATTAATCTAAAAATACCTGGAATGAGCGTAAAATCAGAAGACTGTACAAATGGCATAAAACATCTGTTTAGAGGAATAATGGCGGCAAACTTTCAAAATATAGGACAAGAAATAAACATACAGATGTGACACATACAGAACTCCAAATAGCCATGACTAAAGAGGAACTTTCTGTGCCACATTATACTCAAAGTACCAGAAGTTCATCACAAAGGCAAAATGTTAAAACCTGATAGAGAAAGGCAATGAATCACATATAAAGGCAAATCCATTAGAATTACAGCAGACTTCTCCGCAGAAACTTGAAAGGTGAGAAGGACTTGGAGTGCAATGTTTCAATCCCTAAAACAAAACAACTTGCAGCCTCAATTTAAAAATCCCTATAAAACGTCCCTTCAAAAATGACAGAGAAATAAGGTATGCAGTGACAAAGATCACCTCAAGAAAATCACGATTCACTAAAATAGCATCACAAAAAATTCTCAAGAGACACTGCAGTGAACGATACCAGCAAGTCAGAAAGAATAAATAACCATGCTGAGATGAGCAGCTAAGCAGAAGAAAAAAAAAAAAAAAGAAAGGAAATTAGCAACGGAAAAATAACACAATGACAGGAATAAGTGAATACTTCTCAGTAATAACTCTCAAAGTTAAAAGTATCAATTTCCCAATAAAAAGAAACAGACTGGTAGACTGCATATTATATACTCTGATACACGGCCTATATGAAACATTTAATTCAAAAAGAAACTCACAGATTAAAAATCAAAGGATAGAAAATAATACACACGTAGTGAGAATCCAGAAAAAAATGAAAAGCTATCCTAATTTCAGACAAAGTGGATTTCAAGCCAAGACTTATCGGAAGAGACAAAGTCATTAAGCACTGGTTAAGAGAATAATTCAACAGGAAGGAATAACAATTATAAACATACACACACCAATACTGACACACCTAACTTCATAAAACAAACACTAATGGACATGGAAAATCAGATGAACTCCAATATAATTATAATGGGAAACCTCAGTACCTTCTTGTCCAAGTGCACAGTTCAGTTAGCAGAAGAATGAGAGAGAGACAGAGACAGAGACAGAGACAGAGACAGAGACAGAGACAGAGACAGAGAGGAAACAAGAAAATAAATACCAGAGTTGAACAAACCTTCAAACAAATGGACTTGATAGATATCTATAGTGTATTATCAGATCATAGTGAAATGAAACTAGAACTCAATGGCAAAAGTCAATACAGGAACTATGCAAAAACATGGAAATTAAGTAATGCCCTTTTAAATAATCAATAGGTCACAGATTAAGTTAAAGAAGAAATAAGACACTGGTTCTTATGGGACACAAGGAAAGCAGCCCTCAGAGGGAACTACAGTGGTGAATTCCCACATTAGAAAAACAGCAAATTTAGATAAATAACCTAATGATGCATATCAAGGTCCTAGAAAAACAAGAACAATTCAAACACAAAGCTGGTATGATGAAGGAAATTACAAAAATCAAAGCAGAAATTATTGAAAGTGAGACTGCAAAAAAAAAAAAAACAATAAAATGAAGATGGCTCTTTGAAAGATTAAAGAAAATAGACAAACCCTTAAGCCAATCTTAACAAAATAAGAAAACATCCAAATCCGTGTGATTAGAAACGAAAAAGGCAAACTTACAACGGATTCGGCTGAAATCCAGATAATCAGCAATTAGTTTGAGAAACTATACTCTAATAAAATAGAACAGCTAAATTGGTAGGTACATATAAACTACAAAAGTAGAACCAAGAAGACACAAAAATCTTGAATAATTCAATATAGCCAGTGAAATTGAAGAAGTAACAACAATAACAAAAACCTACCAACTAAGAAAAACTCAAGTTCTGACAGATTCATTGCTGAATTCTACAAGAACTTTAGGGAAGATCTGATGCCAACACACCTTAAATTCTTTAATGAAATCAAAAGGGAAGCTGTATTACCAAAGTTATTCCTAGAGAAAAGGGTTACCCTGATTTCAAAATGATAAAATGGACCCAACCAAAAAAGAGAACTGTAGGCCAATTTATTTAATGGCTATAAACACAATTTTCAATGTGATACTAGCAAATATAATGCAGCAAATCATCAAAAAGATCATATATCATGATGAATAGGATTCATTCCAAGGAAGCAGAGAAGGTTCAATATATGCAAATCAATAAAGGTAATATACTTTGTAAACCTAAACAAGGACAAAAATCATACTATTCTCTCAGTAGACACAGAAAAAGCATGTGACAAAACCCTACTTCCATTCCTGATAAAAACTCTGAAGAAAACAAGTATAGAAAGTCTTCATCTCAATCTGAGAAAATCCATGTAACAAAGCAATGGCCAACATCATATGATACGGAGAGGCCAAAGCTTTGTAAAATCAAAAACAGTACAAGAATGTCCACTATCAGCACTTCTCTTCATCATAGTTCTCAAAACATTAGCCAGAGCAAACAGACAAAAGAAAGAAATGAAAGGGATATGGATAAGAAAGGGAGATGTCAAAAATTATCATTACTTGCAGTTGACGTGATCCCTTGAAAAGAAGCCCCCAAAATTCGAAAAAACTCCTGGAATTAATAACCAAATTCAGTAGCGTAGAAGGATACAAAGTCAACATTAAAAGATTAATAGCATCCCTTTACACCAAAAGCAAACTCATTGCATGAGAAATTAGGGAAAAAATACCTTTCACAATAGCATCAAGAAGAATGAAATATTTGGAAGTTAATCAAGGAAGCAGAAGTCCTCTATAATGAAAACTAAAGCGCTCTGAGAAAGGAGATTGAAGAGGGCATCACAAAATGGAAAGAGGGTATCAGAAAATTCCTGGATAGGCGCAAGCAATATAGTGAAAATGTGCAAACTTCCAAAACTAGTACACAGATTGAGCATAATCCCGCTAGCATTCCTCATGGAATTAGTGACAGCAATCCTAACATTCATATGGAAACAGAGGAAAAAGCAATATGAAACTGGAACAGCAAAAGCAATTCCGGGCAACAAGGGCAAAGCAGGGGCATCACAATCCTGGACTTCAAGTTATATTAAAAGCTACCATGATCAAAACAGCATAGAATTTCAAAAAAGTGAAAAACAGAGTTGTGTATAAATGGAATGGAATAAAGGATGCAGACAATTCCAGGGACACTCAGCTACCTGCTCTTGGATAAAGGGTGCACATACTTTCACTGGAGAAAACATAGTCCCTTTAACAAATAGTGCTGGAAAAACTGGCTATCCACGTGCTGCAGATTGAATCTGGACCCTAATCTCTTATTATGCACTAAACTGAAATCAGCATGGGTTAAAGATCTAAATATTGAAATAGAAGCACTTAATCTTCTGGAAAACAAAATAGATAAAACTCTTGAAAACATAAGTGTAGGCAAAGTTTTCTGAACAGAACCCCAGTCGCACAAGAAATAATACCAAGAACCAACTAATGGGATCACATCAAATTAAAAAGTTTCTGCACAGCAGAAGAAACCACCAAGAGAATGAAGATACAACCTACAGAATGGGGAAATTTTTTTGCCAGCTACTCTTCAAAGGACTAGTATCTAGAATATATAAAGAACTCAAAAAAATTAGACCCCCCCAAATTTAAACATCAATTAAAAATGGACATCTGAAATGATGAATAGATATTTCTCAGATGAAGAAATACAAATGGCCAATTAATTGTTCAAAATCTCTAGGCACTTGGGAAGTGAAAATTAAAACAAGACTCAGATTCTATATCATGCCTCAAAGAATGGCTATCCTTAAGAGATCAGTGAACACTGGAGAGAATGCAGGGAACGAGGAAACTTTTCTCATTTTTGGCGAGTCTAGACGGGTACAACTATTATGGAAACCAGTATGGAGATTCTTTAAAAAACTAAATGAAAATTCCATTTGACTCACTATTGCCTTCTAGGTATCTTACTCTAAAGAGTCAAAGACTTCATACACAGTACTGTATGCATAACTATGTTTATAGCAGCACAATTCATAATAACTAAATCATGGAAGGAAAATGTGGTATTTATACACAATGGAGTGCTACTCTCATTGAAAAGGATAAATTTGTGTCATTTGTAAAAAACAGATGCACCTTGAGATCATAATGTTAAGTGACATAAATCAGACACATGATCTTAAATATTGCATTGCTTCTCTTTATGAGAAACTCAATATTTAAATAAAATACAAAAGAAAAGATGCACAATAGGAAAAAAAGAAAGTTATTGTACTTCGGCATGGACAATGTATCCAAAAGTGTACCTTGATTTATTATAACTATATTATGATTTTTAGCCTGTTAGTCTGGAAGTTAATGATATGTGTATGATAATTAGCTTTATAAGGACTTTTAAGATTAATAAGTGAATCTGATACTGGAAAAAAAAACAGGGGAGGGGAAGGGGAAAAAACTGAGATGTGTTATGTCCGTGTACCGGTCCCCACAACAGATGTAATCACTATGTACTGCAAACATATACTAATAAAAATTTAAAATTTTCCAAAAGAAAGGAGTCATTGACTAGATATGGAAGAAGAAAATTAAGAGCACAGAGGGGTGTTGTATAGGAATAGTATGGCTTGTTTTATTGGTAGAAAGTAATGGAGGAAGTAAATATGGAAAATTAAACTGGGATGATGATGTTCAAAGTCACAAAGGGCAGGGTAAAAACTCTTGTGCCTACTGTTGCTAGCAGAAGAAGTCAATACAGATGCTCCTAAGTTTATAGTCAGGTTATGTGGTAGATAAAGTCATCTTAAACTGAAAATAATGTACATCACAAATGAGTTTTCATCCACCTAACCCAGTAATGGCAAATTTATGGCACATGTGTTGTGTTTTTCCTTTAAGACAAGTGATGTTAATGTGTATGAGCTGCTTTTTCTAAACTAAAACCTTGATATTCAGGTTCAATTGCAGCACTGGCACATCATGATAAATAAGTAGGTTTGGGACCGCAGTTTTGGCACTCGTCTCTAAAAGCTTGGCCGTCACTGACCTAATCTGATGAACACCATAGATTAGCAGCAAAGCATGTGACAGAGCATCAGGTGTTCACCTCCGGATCTGCTGCCTGATGAGAACTGTGCTTTACTACTGGTGCCCAAATTAAGAGAAAATACCATGCAAGCAGTAGTATATGTACCCTGAAAATACATCAAACATTTAGATACCACAGTTTCTACTGAATATGTGCTGCTTCTGTATCATTGTAAAGTATGAATATTATAACAATGTATAACAATGTAACTATGAGGTTGTATGACATTTTGAGCAAGAAAAAACAACAACCCACTGTGTTGAATTTAATAGAAAAAGCTGGAATAAAAATGCACAGTGGCCTAGCAGAACAGGAAGAGAATATTCAGGAAACCAGTGAAGAGGCTCTGACGGCAATCCTAGGCATAGAGCTTTATCATTCCTTGCCTAACTAGAAAACTTGGGTTTTTGTCAGTTCTGAAAATCCTCTCTCTGTGTTTTTCCTCCACCTGTCCTAAGGTATAAGCTTCTCTTCAGGAGGAGGTGACCACAGGAAACTCTCTTCTGACCAGTATTACTAAGTACTCCTTTCTAAGACCAAGAACATGCCTCATCAGAGGTAAAACTTTTCTTCCTCATTCAGTTTGGTCTCTTTAAAAGAGCTAGATCTTATCCTTTCACATATTCATTACACGTAACCAGGAAACTCAAAACCAAGTCATCGCACCAGGAAGCATTCAGTCTAACAAAACTAAGTGATATCATTTCTACCACTTGAAGTTAGCACTTCCAAGAAAATATTTTTGAATAACTGATTCTCTCAACTGTCCAGGCTAATTCAATGAATGGAATAAACTGAAAATAAATATATGAGCTTATAATAATAATATTTATAAAGCACTTAATACATGCTGGTAGTGTTTTAAGCACTGTATGTAATCTTCCTTGGCATTTAAAAAGATTCTTTAAAATGAGGTTCTCAGTAAGAAGAAGAAAGAGGAAATTTCTAGTACTTGGTGTAAAAAATATGGAGATTTACCTTCACAGTAATAGGATCTAACCAATTGCTCCTGTCCTTCCCCAACAATGGCGTTATTCAACTTTTCAAGGACAAAAATCCAAGTTGCCATTTGACTTTAGATTTAAAAGTTACTGGCAAGATGTTTTGAGCTATAGAATTAGATAGTTTATCATACCATCTAATGTTTTGAAAAGAATATTTTATGTCAGTTAAACAGGTTTAAAGTTGCAAGAGAAAACATCTTATTATACCTGCTGAAACTGTATGTAACATTCCGGTGGGGTACACTATTTGAAAAAAGGAAATAAAAATCTATTGCATCTTATTTCAGTTTCCTTCAATTAAGTTTAAAAGACACATAACAATTAATAAAACTGCAAACCATGAAATAAATAAAGTAAATGCTCAAGTGGCATTTTAAGATATACATAGAAAATTTCACATAACTTACCCAATAAGTGAATTAACAATCATAAAATAAAGGGGTCTAATTAATTGACATTACCCAAAATAAGAGGGGAAATTTTTGAGATACCACTTCAAACTACTGGAAAGTCAGACTTAAAATATAAACACTTATAAACAAAAATGCTAGGTACTGTTTTTATTGCCTATTAAACTAAGTATAAGTAAGTAGTTAAAATTTATACTTACATCAGTTATTTTCAAAATAAAGTAAAGACATAATAGCCCACTTCATAAATATTTTAAGAAATATTCAGTTTGAATCAAGGCAGGGAGACCTTTATTTTCTTCTCTCTTCCTTACCTGCCCTCTGGTGGCTAAAAAGAAAAGTAGAAGCTAAAGAAGCCAACCTGCTGAAAACATTTGCGAAAAGGAAAAACTTAGTGCTATAAAAATTTTCCTTAGATCATATTAATTTGCCATCATTTTATACCTTCATTCGTACTGGAATAAAGTCATACCTCTAACACGTTGCTCGTGAGTTACCTAAATCTATAGTATAAGTCTAAAAATTAACAATAATTGTCTGATTGCTCCCTATGTACCAAATCTACACTGAACCCTTTGCACATGTTAAAATGCAAATTTTCATCAGTAATCGGATCATTTATTTCTAAGATGTCATTCTTTGAAAGGGATAGATTAGAGGAGATGATCATCTCGATATTTTCACACTCACTTAATACAGAATTTAACGCTGAGTGCAGTAAAGTTTCATGGTCATTATATGTATATGTATATGTATATGTATATGTATATGTATATGTATGTATATATCAATACCACAAACAAAATATAAATATATATTTCAATCACATACCAGTAAAATTAATTGTGCATTACTGTTTGATTTGAATATTAACTTCTTATTCCACAAACAATATAATAGCTTGGAATTCCAGAATTTTTTGTTGGTTCTTTGAGATTTTTCTGTACAAACATCTATGCCATCTGTGAACAAAGAGTTCAATCTCTTCTTTTTCAGAAGAAAAAAAATGAAAAGAAAAGAAAGCAGGTTTGTCAATTGATTAATATGGCAGTGTTACATTTTTGGTAACTGAAACTTTTAGACTCAATTATGCGTATTTTTTATTTTTTAAATTTTATTTTACAGAGAATAAAAAACAATAAGAAAATAATGACAATGCAGATAAAAACAAAATGACACAAAAACAATAAGAATGGTGCAGGCTTCACAACGATAGGAATTAACCGAGGTTATTATATTATATGTTGCTGTCTTCAGTGAAGTCACTCAGATTACGAGATGTAAGGCTTGTACAAGACTGATCAAACCATTAATGATAATAAAAAAAATCATAAAAAAATTAGAAATGATACAGAGCTTCAGTAAATAAGATAGTAGGAATTCATTAATGTTTGTTGTATTGCATATTATTGTCTTCAGATAAGGTGTTCAGGTTACCAGATATAAGCATGCAAAATTGATTTTAAAAAAACTGAGCATTGACTGTTCCTTCCAATAAATCAATAGACATCAGCAGCTATCATTCAATGTATATATTTTTCCCTTCCTTCTTTCTTCTCCTTTCCCTCAGCACAGTTGTTCCTTCCCTTTGAGCAATTTCTTTCCATTTCACAATATCTATTGTATCTCTTGGGTTGTGTTTACTCTTTCAGGTCCTTACACTAGGGAAACAAACTATGTTTACACATGTGAGTCTGATTTATTTCACTTATGAGTATGGTCGCTAGTTGTATCTATTTACCTATAAAAGCCTCAAGTTCGTCCTTTTTTATAGCTGAGTAATAGTCCATTGTATAGTAATACCACATCTTTTTTATCCATGCCTCAGTTGATGGGCATTTGGGTTATCTCCAAGATTTAGCTATGGCAAATTGTGCTGCTATAAACATGGGTACACATATATATCGCTGTGGTATGATGTTTTTAATTTTTCTGGGAAAATACCCAGAAGGGAAATAGCTGGGTTAAGTGGGAATTCTAATGCTAGTTTTGCGAGGAATCTTCACACTGATTTCCACAGTGGTTTCACCAGGCTACACTCCCACCAGCAGTGGAGAAGAGTTCCTTTCTCCCTCCAGCCCCTCCAGCACTTGTTATTGGTTGATTTTATCATGACAGCCATTCTTTCTGTGGTGAGATGGAATCTCAGTGTTGTTTTAATTTGCATGTCTCCAGTGACAAGATGTTGAATATTTTTCATGTATTTATTTGCCATTTGTATTGCTTCATCTGAGAAGTGTGTACTCATCTCAGATGCCCATTTTTGGATTGAGACTTTAAATTCTGGGGGCCTGATTCTTTAAAAGTCTTCATATGTTCTAGATAGAAGTCCTTTGCCTGAGGGGCAGTTCAATAAATTTTTTTCCCAATTTGTAGGTTTTCTTTTTACTCTGTCGAAGATTTCTTTTGATGTGCAAAAACTTTTCAATAAGATGAGATTACAGTTGTTGACTCCTTAAAATAGATCTTGTGCAATTTGGTTTTTGTTCATGAACTCTCTGACTGCCCCTACAGCTTCAAGATTTCTACCTACCTTCTCTTATACTAGATTCAGTGCTTCTGTTTTAATATTTAGATCTTTGATCCATTTGACTTTACTTTAGTGCATGGTGATAGGCACTGGTATAGTTTTAGCCTTTGGCATGTGGAGAATCAGTTTTTCCAGCACCATTTATTAAACAGGCTATCATTTTTCAGGTGAACATGTTTGGCCCCTTTGCCCAAGATAAGGTGGCTGAGTGTGTTTGTAGTTGTATCTGCATCGTCTAATCAGTTCCATTGGTCTTCAGGTCCATTTTTCTTTTGCCAGTACTATGATGGTTTTATCAGAGTAGCTTTGTAGTATAATTTTAAGTCAGGGATTGTGATGCCTCCTGCCTTGTTTTGGTTGCCCAGGATTGCTTTTGCTATTCTAGGCCTCTTCTGGCTCCAGATGAATTTTCAGAATGTTTTCTCTAGATCTGTGACATATACTAATGATATTTTAACTGGAATTGTATTGAATCTGTACAACAATTTTGGGACTATGGCCATTTTCCCAGTGTTGGTTCTTCCTATCCATGAGCAAGGGATATCTTTCCATTTTCTGAAATTCTATTCAATCTCTTTTTCCAGAGTACTGTAATTTTCACTGTATAGATCTTTTACTTCCTTTGTTAGACTGATTCCTAAGTATTTCAGCTTTTATATGCTATTATGAAAGATGTGGTTTCCTAATTTCTCTCTCAGTGTATTTGTCATTTGTGTACACGAATACTATTCATTTTTGAATGTTGAATTTGTTTATTAAATCTATAAGCCTTTTGGTGGAGTTTTTGGGGTCTTCTGTGTAGAGTATTATGTCATCTGCAAATAATGATAATTTAACTTTTCTTTCCTATCCTTTTTCCATTTATTTCTTTTTCTTGTCTAATTGCTCTGGCTAGTGTTTCTAGAACTATATTGAGTAGGAGGTGAGAGTGGACATCCCAGTCTTGTTCCTGAATTTAGAGTGAAAGCTTTCAGTTTTTTGTCCATTTAGTATGATACTGGTTTCTCCCAGATTGCTTTTATCAGAGTGAGGTACAGACCATCTATTCTTATGTTCTGTAGGGTTTATACTATGAATGAGTGTTGGACTTTATCAAAGGTTTTTTCTGCATCTACTGAGATGATCATGTGATTTTTGTCTTATGCTTTGTTGATATGGTGTATTGCACTTATTGATATGTGTATGTTGAACCATCCCTCCATTCTTGGGATGAATCCCACTTGGTCATGGTGTATAATCTTCTTGGTGATTTTCTGAATTCTGTTTACCAGCATCTTATTGAGGATTTTTGCATCTAAGTTCACTAGGGAGACTGACCTATAGTTCTCTTTTTTGGCAGAGTCTTTCTCTGGCTTTGGTATCAGGGTAATATTTGCCTCCAAGAATGAGTTAGGGAGTATTGCTTCCATTTCAATTTCATTAAAGAGTTTCAAAAGTATTGCTATTAAATCTCTAAATTTATTTTTCCCCACTGATAACACTGTCCATTTCTTTTATTTTAAAGAGAAAAAATGATAAAATAACAGAGAAAAACAAAACAACACAAAAACAATAGAAATGGTACAGAATTTCAAGGCAAGATGATAGAAAATTAACAATGTTTGTTATATTACACATTATTATTTTCAACAAAATTGCTCAGTTTACCAAATATAAGAATGCAAGATTGATCAAACAATTAAAGAGAATTTAAAAATTACAAATGATACAGTTTCACTAAACAACATGGTAGGAATTCAACAATGGTTGTTAGATTGCATGTTGTTGTCTTCAAATTAGTTTTTCAGACTACCAGATATAGGCATGCAGAATTGGTCAAAACAAAATTTAAGCATTAACTGTCTCTTTCAATAAACCAATAGACATCAGCAGAGCAATTTTCCCAGCTACCCTTGTATATACACATTTTTCCCTTCCTTCTTTCTTTCTTTTCTCCATTCCCTCATCCCAGTTGTTCTTTCCTTTTGAGCAATTTCTTTCCCTTTCACATTATCTATTTCCTGTAGAATTCAGCTGTGAATCCACCAGTACCTGGGCTTTTTTTCATTGGTAAGTTTTTAATTATGTTTTTAATTTCATTACTTGATATAGGGTTATTCACAATTTTATACTTTCTCAGTTCAGCCTTGTTAACTCATACATATCTAGGAATCTGTCCATTTCTTCTGTGTTTTCCATCCTGTGAGAGTAAAGATTTTCAAAGTAGGTATTGATGATGTTTTGAATTTCCATAGGATCTATAGTGATTTCACCCCTTTCATTCCTCAGTGTGTGAACTGAGTCCTTTCTTTCCTTTTTTTGATAAGGTTGGCTAAGGGTTTATCAATTTTATTTATTCTTTCAAAGAACCAACTCTTTGATCCATTGATTCTTTGTATTGTTTACTTAGTCTCCATTATGTTAACATCTGCCCTGATCTTTACAATTTCCTCCTTTGTATGAACTTTCGGTTTATCTTGCTCTTCATTTTCTAAAAGTTTGAGGTGCAATATTAGGTTGTTTATTTGTGCTTGTTCTGCTTTCCTAATGTAAGAATTCACTGCCATAAATTTCCCTCTTAGGTCTGCTTTCATTGAAACCCATAAGTTCTGGGATATTGCATCTGCATTCTAATTTAGTTGTAGGTATTGTTTAATTTCTTCTTTAATTTTATCTGTGACTCACTGGTTTTTAGGAGGGTTATTTAATTTCCATGTGTCCATGTTTTGGTGGTTTCTTTTGCCATTATTTTCCAACTTCTTTGCATTATTGTCAGACAATGTGCATGGGATAATTTCAACTCCTTTGCATTTCTTAAGCATGCTCTGTAGGGTAGTATAAGGTCTATTTTAGAGAACCTCCCAAGTGCAGCTGAGATAAATTTGTATTCTGATGTTCTTGGGTGGAACATTCTGAAAACATCTACTAGGTCCATTTATTCACATATTTGGTTCAGTTCTCCTATTTCTTTGCTGATTTTTTATCTAGTTGATCTATGTCTTTGTGACAATGTAGTATTAACTTCTCTTATTACAATTGTTATTACTTATTTTTCATATCTACTGATGGCCTTATATAATTGAGTGCTCCCATATCTGGCGCATACATATTTATGATTGTTATCTCTTCCTCTTGAAGTTTTCCCCAACAAGTAGGTAGTGCCCTCCTTTATCCCTTTTGATCATTATTGGTTTGAAGTTCACATTTTATGCAAACAGAATGGCTATCCCTGCTTTTTCTTGGGTTCCTGTTGCATGGAAGATTGTTTTGCACCTTTTGACTTTCATTCTCTAAGTTTTTTTTTGAGTTAAATGTGTTTCTTGTATATAGCATATTGTTGGATCTTGTTTCTTGATCCATTGTGCCAATCTGTTTCTTTTGCTTAGTGAATTGAAGCCATTTACATTGATGGTTATACATGATACACATTGGCTTATCTTTGTTATGATATTTTCCTGTTGTTGGTTCCCTGCTTTTCCCCTCTGTTTAATTGCTTGCCCTGCTTGTTGTTTTTTGTTTTGTTTTGTCTTTGGAATTGTGGTCATTTTTAATCTCTGTGTAGAATCTCTCTATATATTTGTAGGGTTGGTTTGTTGGTGATGAATTTCTTTAGTTGTTCTTTGTCGTAGAAGTATCTTATCCTCCATTAATTTTGAAAGATAGTTTTGCAGGGTACATCAATCTGGGTTGGAAGTTGTCTTTTTTCAGGACTTGAAATATTCCACTCCAAGCTCTTCTTGACTTAAGGGTGTGTGTTGAAAAGCCTGCTGTGATTCTGATGAGCTTCCCTTTATGGCGATCTGTTTCTTTTCTCTAACAGCTTTCTGAAATCATTATTATAGGTCTTGGAGTAGTTTTATTTTAGTCATGGCTGATTAGACTTCTATGATTCATTTTTTGTATGTCCAATTCTTTATCCACACTTGAGAAGTTTACTGCCATTATTTCTGTAAAGAATTTTTATGGCATTTTCACTGTCCTCTGCTTTGTCATTGACCCCAATCAATCTTATATTGTTCATCTTATAGCTGTTAGATTGATTTTTCATGATCTATTGCTATTTTTAAGCTATCTTTCTTTTCATGATCACTAGCTGTAACTCTGTCTTCATGATCTGATATTCTATCCTCTCCATTCAATGCTGTATATACTTTTTAAAATTTTATTTTAAAAATTAAAAGCTGATAGAACAACAACGAAGACAAAATCAAAACAACACAGAAACAACAAAAATGATACCTGACCTAAAGACAAAGTAATAGAGAATGTAACATTGATCAAACAAAGACAGTAACAAGTAAACAATAAAAATAGTTTTTAAAAAACATTGGAAATGATGGAGAGCTTCATCGTACAAAATGGTAGGTGTTCAAAATGGTTTTTATACTGTATATTGTTTTCAGATCAATTACTAAATTCAAGGGTGTAAAGTTGGTCAAGATAAAAAGAACATTTTAAGCATTGACTGTTCTTCTCAATAAACTACAGACATCAGCAATACACCTATTCCAGCTATTCTTAAATATACATATAAATTTTGTTTGTATATACTTTCAATTGAGGATTTAATCTCCTGGATTTCTATTTGGATCTGTTTCGTGAATTCAGTTTCTTCCTATGTTGGTCAGGTAGCATACACACGATGTTATCTTCAAATATTTGAAAAACTATCATAGGGATGAAGATATTCAACTGATTCTACATAATCTTGTGAAAGGATTAAAATGTTAGGCTGGAAAGTGAAAGGAGGAAAAGCTAGTCTCAGGGTAATATAGTCCAGTGATGACATGGTATCATGTGTTAACCCTGTCACTGAGAGTGTTAAAGTACAAACTGACAGATTGAGATGCTAGATATGGAAATGTAATAAATAATCTTCAAGTTGGCCCACCTGGCTTTGAGGGTGTGGCCACAGCATGTGATATGGGAGACTGCAGTTGTCCAGCAGTTTAGGTAACTGAGCTGTTAGAATTGACCTCCTGTAGTACCTTCACGTTTCTTTTAATAAAATACGTGAACACAATATTGTTTACAACTATCTATATGTTTAGTCTCTATGACCTCTACTTTTAAAGAATCCAGTAATCCATTTTACATTAAATTTTCCTTTTGAAAGTTTTGAAGGGAAAAAAAATCTGTACTACTTCTATCACAGGGTTTGTCAAAAGAAGAATATATTTGGCTGAAATACAGCCCTCCAGGTTTACCTCCGATTCTTTTCCCTCCTACTTTCATCTTTCCAAAATAAAAACTGTCCCTTTTTAGTTGATAATACGGCGGCAGCAAAATTCTTCAGTTGCGGTTTACTCTAAAATAATATTCTCTGTACAGACCTTATCATTTTACGTAGTTTTTGAAGTCAAAGGATCAAAACTACACAAATATTTTCAGAGGATGTGCCATTAAAGTGACAATATACTGCGTAAGCAGGTGAACCCTAGAGACAGTCCTGGTTCCAATCCCAATTCTCTTACTTGAGCATGTTACTTAACTGTGTAGACCCCAATGTTCTCACCTATAAATTGGAGATATTAGCTATTCCATTAGTTTTTGGCAAGGTTATATAGGTGAATGTGAAGTACTTAACATAGTGCCTGGCTGATAGTATACATTTTCTTTCATTTAAAAAAAATGAGCATAATAGAATGGCATTTGTTTACACAAAGGATCGGCGTACTGCAGCATTCTACAACATGGGTTAACTTTAAAAATATTGCTAAAGAAAATGTCAGACAAAAAAGCATAAAAATTGTATGGTTCTTATAGGATGTTCCTAGCTTTAGAAAGTACCAGGGACTAGAGGGAGAGGAGATGAGAAATATTATTTAATGCATACAGTGTTTCTGCTTCTGGAAGAAGAAAAGCTCTGAAATGGATGATGACGGTTGCACAATATCTGAATGTCCTCATAGCCACTGAAATGTGCACTCATACCACTAAAGTAGTTAAAATGGTACATATCATGTTATACATTTTGCCACAGTAACAAATACAATTTAAACTATTTAAAATATGATCCACCCTTTTTGAACTCTTTAAAATCCATAAGGAAAGTCTACAGTGCTTCTTATAAGATTATGTCCCTGTAATTATAATTTGGATTCTTTCTAGCCAAATACTCTACCTTATATTTAGGCATGCCAAAGTTTAATTCCCAGCATCCCAGATTTTAAAAACCTGTTATTTTTGTTCACATGCATAAAATCACTTGTAAAAAGATTATAAACTCAGATATTTAATGTCAGTGCTTGATCTCCAAGTTACTTTCCTCTCATTGCTGAGACGAAACACCCAACGCCCAAAGTTAAAGGAGGAAAGATTTATTCAGCTCACAGATTGCAGAGGTTTCAGTCCATACTCGGCTGGCTGCAATGCAGGGTGCACATGGCAGAGGGCAACAGTTCATGGCAGTGGAAGACAGCAAAAACCACAAGACAGGAGAGAGACAGCCTCTTTCCGTCCCTTATCCTGTTTCCAGTTTACCAGGATTAGGGCAGTGCCAATCCCATCGGAGGACTGATCCAGCAATTACCCATTCTTAATCCATCAGCCTTAATCCCAGCATTGCACTAGGAATAAGTTACAAACTCTAGATTCAGCTGCCTCTAAAAAAGCCCCATATAAAAGTGCATGAGGCTTTAGGGGGACATCCAGACACAAATCACAACAATCTGTAACAATCTTACATTCACACCAGCGCTTTTTACTGAAAGAAGCAACTATCAAAAGTAGTAGCTGTACCAGATCTCCTATTTGTTCTAAGTCAATTCCTAAATAAAACAAAGCCTTTTCTCCAATCCTATCAATCATGCATTTTTTTAAAGGTATAGTTTCTGGTGTGTGTTTGTGTGTGTGTGTGTGTGTGTGTATTTGGGGTGTGTGTAGGGATAGTGGGGTACAGCAAGAAGAGAGGAGACTTTGTCAAAGGCGTTTTTTTAATGTTAATAAATTACATGTATTTGTTCCTCTGGTTGGCATGATTTCCTTTTACGTAAATCATACTGTTGTTCATTCCCAAGTAGATTATATTTGCTTAAATGTCCAACAATTATTCTATTCATTACAAATTCTGCTCACTTCCCTGATCTTCAAATAAAAATGTGCAATCCATAATCAACAAGGACCTCCACTGGAATGCTTTGTGTGAATCAACTACACAGAAGTTATTTGTAATGATAAGATATATATTTCTGTCAGTCAATGGTAGATCATTAATGTATGCTAGGAAAAATAAAATCCTTTGTGGGTATCTTCTAGGCAGGTCACTTTGTTTCTTAATTTTCTTTAATACCTTCAATTCTAAGCAGACATCCTATATTATATATTTATTACCATATTTACCTTTTGAAATCCTAAATGTACATATTATTTGCTTCACAAAGACTATATATTAGAAGAAAAATCTGAAACAGTCTGGAATATAGAAAATATAGTCTTCCATAGAAACTGGTTTGCTTATAGTAATATAGATACTGCTAAGGTATTACTTTAGCTGTACTAAAATATTACTATAAGGCCAGGAGTGGTGGCACATGCCTGTAACCCCAGCACTTGGGAGGCTGAGGCAGGGGGATCACTGCCAGTTTGAGACCAGCCTAGGCTACAAAGTGAATTCAAGGCCAGCCTGAACTGCATAGTGAAACCCTGCCTCAAAAAGATCCATTTTTTCAAACAAAGAAATTTTAGTTTCCACTAATGTAAGTTTTATGGAATCAAAATGCAAAATAGTAAACAATTTTACTCAGAGGAACATATTCTCAAATTTTCACTGGACATTTTTGGGCCAGAAGTTTCCGTGACTGATTACAAAAACTCATCTATGTTCAGCTTTAAAATACTCTCAGTGAAAAGAATATAGTGTATATTAAAGAATATAGTATAACTGAACCTAATCACAAAATGCATTCATCATGGGGACTCACACTATCCTGCTATCCCTGACATAAGCACTTGAGGAATATTATACTAAGGAAAGAACCAACACTACTTGTCCCACGAAAAGTGAGTGCCTTCACTTTTAGGGTGGTTTAAAAATGGGATCAGGAGTCTGTGTGAGATCAGTTTCCCTAGGAAAACCTGCAATGAGTTTTCCTATTCAAGTGACCTATTAGGCTGTACTTTCAGACGAAGATAAGTGAAAGAAGTGGGCTAAGTCAGGAGATGCAAGGAGGTGGCTCTACTACAGAACAGGTTCATTTTGATCTCACAGGAAAGCTCTGGAGAACAAACTGCACTGCAGAATTAGCACCCCCTTGAGGTAAGTGGTCAGCCCTTTGTGAATCTACCCTTTGTCAAGGTCTACTGTAGAAAGAGGAAGAATCATAGTCTCCCAGGCAGTAGATCTAGTTGCAGATCAACACTTCAATTGTTCTGACTTCGAATCCCACTATGTAGCTATTCCTTTTGTGACACTTGGTAAATATTTATACTCTCTACTCTCAGATCCCTTATCTATAAAAATTACCCTCATGTCTCAAGGTTGTTTTAAGAATTTAAAAAATGCATATATAACACTTGAACCAGTGCTGACAAAATTTCTCAATAAATAAATGCAGTAAAAATGCGAAGTAGACTAGAAGGTGGGAATCACTTAAAAATGATATGATTTCTTTCAATATGATACAATGTTTGACAAAGGCTCCACAAGTAAGGAAATATTTTTTGGGGCCCTTTCTGGCAGAATGTTATACAATAAAAACATTCTTGCCTATTTTTATAAATTTCTGTGCAATTTCCAAGTCTCCCAAAAGTCTGGGGTGGCACTTGATGAAAGCACCTACGTGGTAAAAAGAGTTCCATGACTATCATGAAAGCACCAGCTTTGCCCAGGACATGAAGAAATATTACCAGAAGTCACACCACTTAGCATAAAGAGCTAAAATGGGAAGAAATAGAGAATGGTTGAACCTATATGGTAGCTGAACAGATTTGTTTGTGAAAATATGAGACATTTGGAGACTGGGTCAAGGGCAGGAAAGGGAGCTGATATACAAGATGCAGGACCTGTGCTAGTAAGGGGAGGTGGTGGTAAGAATTAGCTAAGAGAACACAGCAATAGATCCTTAGGAAATAATGCTTATTGTATTTATTGATGGTGTGTATGTGTTTGACTAGCTTTAAGTTATAGGTACAGGATTGGGGTGACATCTGTGATTGGCAGCCACTTCAGTCAGCTTGACTGAACCGTTATTCTAGGGTAATAAGATATATCAGGGAATAAATCTAAAGGCACTTATATGTTACTAAGGGATAAACATAAATAGTCACATAACATACTGCAGTATGTCAGAAAGTGTAACAACTATACAGTAAACAAAAATTAGAGTAAGGTAAAGGCATGGAAGAGGGTGAAAGAATTGCTGGAATGCTAAATGGATAGGTATTACAGTACTTATGAGAGGGTAGGATTTAAGCAAAACATGAAAAAGATGAATGAATTAGTTTAGGGGAAATCATTGTGATCAAAAGGAACAATTACCGCAAAGGGCTTAAGATAGTAGAGTTGCTGAAGTGCTTAAGGAAAAGCCAGAAGAGGCTAAGCAAAGGAAATAGAGAGTGTAAGTGTAAAATTAGGTCACCAATGAAATAGGAAGGAAGGAAGGAAGGAAGGAAGGAAGGAAGGAAGGAAGGAAGGAAGGAGGGAGGGAAGGAAGGAAGGGAAAAGACAGGGAGAGAAAGAACGAGAAAAAGAAAGAGGGAAGGGAAGGGAAATGGATAAGAGTTTGTCCAATTGTTGGTGACTTTGTTTTTAAGCTGTAGTTGTTCCAACACCTGCCAGATCAGGAGCCACCACTGTTCGCCTAGTGCTGAGTATCAGCTGCTGCCTGCACTAGCATATTTTTGTGCCTTTTCTCTTCTTTTTTTTTATACCCCTTTCTTCCCCTCCAACTCTCTGCCCTGTATCTCTTGGTCTCAGTTCCTTATTGTTTTTTTGTTCTTTGTTTATATTTTGGGTTTTGCATATCAGTGAAACCACATAATATTTAAGCTTGTGTGTCTGACTTACTTCACTAAACATTATGACCTCAAAAGATCGCTTTTCCTACAAATGTCTCAGGCGTATCCTTCTTTATGGCAGAGCTGTGCTCCATTGTATAAAAACTCCACATTTTCCTTATCTAGTCATCTCTTCACAGACATAGAGGCCAAGATTTAGCTCTTATGAGTTGTGCTGCTGTAAACATAGGTATTCATGCCTCTCTGCAATGCAATGTCTTCAACTCTTTCAGGAATATACCTAAAAGAGGAGTAACTAGGTCAAATGGAATTTCTAGTTTTAGATTTTGAGGAATCTTCATACTGATTTCCATAGTGGTTGTTTTAGTTTATATTCTTTTTTTCCTGGCAGGCTTGATTTTTTAATGACAATTATTCTTTCTGGAGTCAGATGCAATCCCAATGCCCTTTTAATTTGTATTTCTGTAATGGCCAGGGATGTTAAACATTTTTTCATGCATTTATTGGCCATTCTTCTCAGAAGTGTCTGTTCAGTTCAGCTGCCCATTTTTTCACTGGGACTTTAATTTTGGAAAACCTGATTGTTTAGAATTCTTTACATGTTTTAGGTATTTGTCTTCTCTCTAATAAAAAGCTGGCAAATTTTTTTTTCTCACTCTGTAGGTTGTCTCTTCACTCTGTGGAGTGTTTCGTTTGCTGTATGGAAGCTTTTTAATTTGAAGAAATCCATTTGTTGATCCTTGATGTTATTTCTTATGCCACTGGGATTCTGTTCAAAATCCTTTCCTATGCGTATAAATTCAAGAGTTTGTCTATTTTACCTTCCAGCAGGTTGCTTCTGTTTTAATATTTAAACCTCTGATTAGGGTTACTTCAGTTTAGACAGTTGGTAATAGGTATGGGTCTAAGTTCAATCTTCTGCAAATACACAGCAAATTTTCTCAGCACCATTTGTTAAGACGTCATCTTTCCTCAAGCCAGAGGGTTTGGCCCCTTTGTCAAAGATATAGTAGCTGACTGTTCCTAGAGTTGCTTTTGCACCCTCTGTTTGGTTCCACTGATGCACGTGTCTGTTTCTGTGCAGATAGCATGCTGTAGCTTTGTGATACAGCTTGAAATCTGGCATAGTGCTACCTCTTGCTTTGCTATTGTTGCTCAGGATTGCTTTTGCTATTCTGAATCTCTTCTGGTTCCATATGTATTTTACAGTTGGTTTTTCTAGTAATGCTATTGGCATTTTGATTGGGAATGAATTAAATTTATATGTTAATACTGGAAGTGTGATCACTTTGACAATATTGGTTCCGTCTAACCAAAAACAAAGGATATCTTTCATTTTCTGATGTTCTCTTCTATCTTATCTCCTTTTTCAGAATTCTGTAGTCTTCATTGCAGAGATCTTTAATTCCTAAATGTTTAATTTTTCTGATGCTATTGTAAATGGTATTATTTTCCTAATTTCTTTCTCCATGAGTTCATTATTGATGTATAGTAGAATATTGATATTTTGTGTATTGATATTGCATCCTGCTACATTGCTGTATTTGGTTATTAATTCTAGGAATCTTTTGGTGGAATTTTTTGGGTCTTCTATGTAGAAGATCATGTCACCTGCAAATAAGGATAATTTAATTTCTTCCTTTTTTACATATATTCCTTTTCTTTCTTTTGCATGATTGCTATGGCTAACATTTTGAAAACTATATTGAACAAAAATGGTAATGGTAGATATTTTTGTCTTATTCCTAATTTTAGAGGGAGGGTTTTCAGATTTCCCCCATTTAATATGTTGGAAGTGGGTTTGTCATAAATGGATTTTATCAGATTGAAAAGTCCTTCTATACCTATTTTCTTGGGAGCTTTATCATGATTGGATGTTGGATTTTGTCAAAGGTTTTTCTGCATATATTGAGATGATCGTGTGATTTTTTTTTCCTTCTTTCTGCTTATGTGATGTGCTACATTCATTGACTGTTGAACCTATCCCTGGGATGAAGCATACCTTTAGATAGGCTACTTTTCAACGGTCAGTTGCATTCTCTTTGCCAGTATCTTGTTGAGGATTTTGGCTTCTACGTTCATTAAAGAAATTGTCCTATACTGCTCTCTCTTTTTTAGTTGGATCCTTATCTGGTTTTGAAATAAGAGTAATGCTAGATTTCAGGAACAACTTTGGAAGTACTCCTAAGGATATGGAGAAAAAGAAAATGTTTGCACACCATTGGAAATGAAAAACAGGATGGAGGTTCCTTAAAGGTTAAAAATAGAACTACCATATGATTCAGCAATCTCCGTGCTTGGTAGACAGCCAAGGAAATGAAATCAATCTATCGAAGAGACATCTCTACACCTATGTACATTGCAACACTATTCACAATAGCCAGGAAATTGAAAAAACACAAGTGTCCATCAACTGATGAACAGATAAAGAGAATCTGGTACAGATACACTGGCAATGCTATTGAGCCATAAAAAAATAATAAAATCTTATTTGTGACAACATGGGTGGAACTACAGATTGTTGTTGAGTGAAATAAACTAGATACATATAAACAAGTATTTCCTGATATGATGCATATAAAAAGTTGGTATCATGGAAGTTGAGAATAGAATAGTGGTCACCAAAGACCAGAGAGCAGGGAAAGGACAGGCAGAGATGGGGAAAGGTTGATCAATAGGTACTAAGTAACATAAGTAGTAAGTTCTGGTATGTTATAAGAACAATTAGAAGTAGAATGTTCTGCTATGCTATTGTACAATAGAATGACTGTAGATAATAATGTGCTCTACATTTCAAAAAGCTAGATGAAAAGGTTTTAAAAGTTTTTACAATAAAGAAATGATAAATATTTGAGGTGATATCTATGTGTAACCTTATTTAAACATTATGTTATGTATAAATGTACAAAACATTACATGGTACCCCATTAATATATATAGTTTTTATGTTTTTATGTACCAAAAAGAATAAATGAAAAAAATTATCCTAAAATAAAAACTTTTATCCTGGAAGATACCCAATGAAGTAATAATGATCTGGATCTCTTTAAATTTGGTTTTAAGGGGCTGGAGATATGGCTCAGCAGAATAAGCACCTGCCTGGTCCTGAGTTTGATCCCTGGTACTGCAAAAAAAAAAAAAATTAAATTTGGTTTTAAATCCCAGACCACTTTGGCAAAAGTTTGATCTAGTATTGACAATTATTAAATTCAAGTGATCATATCTACCTCTCTGTTTCTCATAGGATTTACAAGGTAATCATGGTTGTGAGAATATATACGTAAATTCTTATCATTATTTGAAAGAATGACTGCAAATTTGAATTAATATGTGGTTTATTACTGTTAAATAAAATGTTTAAGAATAATAGCACGTATTTATTTGACTTTACTATTAGGTAATTCATTGCCTATTATAATGAACAATATATCATTGGTGAGAATATCAGGAAGTCACATGGAAGGTCACTCACACAAGAGTAATGTTTTATGGCTTTATTTCTACATTGTAGTAAAGTAGCTAAGGACAGGATTGATTCTGGAGAGGGACTCTGTTTACTTCTAGCTCTATATTATCTTGTTGTGTGACCTTGGTCAATTTTTAAAATTCTCTGTCTTTATGTTTAGTAAAGTGGTGATAAACAAACATACCAATTTGATAGGCTTTTGATAAAGATCATATGGATTTGTCTCCATCACTGTTAGCTAATCCAACACCCTTCTCAATCTTCTGTTCTCTTTGCCTAGCTCACTATAAAGACTGGTAAGTATGACAGTTGGTTTCTCAATCTCTCTTGCAATTTGGGGTAACAGCTAACAGTGCCAGCAAAGGACATATAAGGTGAAAACTGTTGGAGCATCTAAGAAAGCTTTGGCTTCCCTGACAAAAAGGGACAGATATGACTTCAGTCATCTTTTCTTTCCTTTCTCTTGCCTTCAACACAAATACACTGTTTGAGCTGGGACAGCTATCTTGAAACTGCTGAGTTTCAAGAGAATACAGTAAATGCTACCAGAAGTCACTTTGCCACAAAACCAATACCAGCCGCAGGACTCATTTAAACACAGAAGAGAAAGATCCATGTGTTTTTAAGTGAGTGATACTGAATATTGTCGCTGGTAGCTAAAAGTATTCCTTGCTAATAAAGAATTAATACATGTAGTATGCTTGAAATCATAATTAAACACTGTAAATGCTCAATAAATTTTAATGTAATTATAATTGCCCCTTAGTATGTGAAAGGGATTAATTCCAGCATCCCTGTGAATACCAAATCCATGGACTCTCAAGTTCTTTATTTAAAATGGTATAGTAGATGGGCATTGGTGGTCCACTGGTAAAATTCTTGCCTCCCAGGTGAGAGACCTGCATTCGATTCCCAGCCAGTGCAATGCTATCTCCACACATTTCTATGCATTAAGTGGTATAGTATTTGCATATAACCTATACATATCTTCCATAAACTTTAAATCATCTCTAGATTGTTTATAGTACCTAATACAATGTGAGTGCTGTAAAAATAATTCTTATTCTGTATTATATGGAAAATAAAAAGAAGGAAAAGAAGTCTGTACACTTTCAGGACATGCAATTTTTGTCAAATATTTTCATCTGCAGCTGGTTGAATCTGGAAATGAAGAACCCAAGGATATGGATGACTAACTGCATTTTCTAATTAATGACATGTCAATTGGTGATGTGTCACCAATTTTGTATTCTTTAGTCTCTGATATGCAAATATTTATGTATCTTTTCATATAATTTTAACATACTTATGTTATTTAAATACATTGTATTTTAAACATATGATAAATTTTATCACTTATGACGGCAATTAAAAGCCAGGTTCTTGCTATGTACATTAATTCAAGAGCCTGCTATATCTGTTGAGCTCTTCCTAGTCCTGATCAGTACACTGCCATTTTAAAAGTGTTCTGTAATCAAGGAAGTTTTGGAGATAATGCTCTGGGTTTTGATCATTGGTTACCCTTTAATCTATTTTTTAAACTTGTAACTTTTGAAATGTTTTTCACATAAGAATACCCCTGTATTTTTGAGCTATTACTATATCCTAGCAGTCTGTAACTGTAAATGTACTGGAGTAAAAGTTGTCATAATCGTAAGGCATTCTCCCCAACTATGCTTATTTGCAATGAAATAGAGTGTATGTAAAAATCTAGGGGGAGAAATACATAAGATAAGAATAAAACTACATGGACATTTAGAATGTTTATGAGGTTGTCTCTACAAATGAAGCAAATAAGTAAGTTGCCAAGTTATTTAAAATAAGAAACAAACCAAATCAAAGAATATTATTCTAGAAAACTAGAAATTCAAATTGTGGATATATATCCACTTAGTGTCCATTGTAGAACTGTATCAATAAGCTTTCTCAAAGCTGGGACAAAATATCCAAGATTGACCACTTAAAGGAGGAGAGGTTTGTTTTGGTCACTATGGTCAGCTAATTCCCAGGTAGGAATAACATGGCAGAAAGGCCTAGTGGAGGATGGTTGCTCGCTTCACTGCAGCTGGGAGACAGAGCACCAATGAGGGATGTACCCTCCAAAGGCACACCTTCAACCAGCCCCTGCCTCCCAACAGCACATTCAACCCGAACACCAATGGATTAATCCATGGATGACTGATCCAATCACATTATCCAATCACCTCTCCAGGAGGCTCTTAATCCAGTCAAATTGACAAGATTAATTGGCACTGGAATTTAATTAGCACCCTCTACATCATGAATCCTAAACTAATACTCTTAATATTGGTTGATTACTCACCTGGCCTCACCCATGCATACATATGCTATGAATCTTTGCTTTTTCATCCACTTAATGCCATTGGGGTAAATACAACCACCATTCACCAAACTGGTTAGATCTAAAGTTTGGGGGGCATCCCTGACTGCTCTTTCCCTGTCATAATACTTCCAATCTATCAGCCAATTTTTTTGATAGTTTTAGTTATACTTTTATTCATTTAGTGTGTCAAAAATATACTAGTTTTTAAAGATACTATAAAGCTCACTCCTTTCAGCATGTTAGTTTTATTTTAAAGCAGTGTTATAATAATCTTATTGATCGCACAGTGATTACAAGAATCTCATATATAATGACATATACTGACAGGAATCTCATATATAATGACAAATTTTCTGATTGAGAATTTGCGTAACGTAAGGAATATAATCTAAGAGACATGAAGGAAATCTGTTCAAATGTAAAGAACAGATGGGATGAGGGAAAGGAGAAAAGAAAGAGGCAAAAATGTATGTATGTATGTATGTATATACATATGTGCAGGATGGCTAACATGGTTCTACTATTGTCTTATGTCACTTAATGGTAAGGAATAGTTGATGACTGGTTGTTTGATCAATCTTGTATGTGTATATGTGTTTTCCTGAGCATACACTTTGAAGTTATCAGTATGCAATGCAACATCTATTGTTGGTTTCCTGCTGCTTTGTCTATAATTCAATTTTGATTATACTGTTATTGTGCTACTTTGTGTATCTTTGTTAATGCTTTCCTTTTTTTTTGTTGATGTAGTTCTTTTTCTTTCACACTTTAAAAAAATTATACAATAAAATGAAAGAGGAAGGGATAATTATCTATGTGTGTATGTAAGTATGTATGTATATGCAGCATATCTAACAGTGGTACTACTGACTTAGGTCACTTTATTGTAAGGAATAGTTGATGATTATTTGCTTGATCAATTTTGCATGTCTATAGCTGTTTTCCTGAGTATACACTTCGGAGTTATCAATATGTAATGCAACAACCATTGTTGATTCCCTGTCACCTTGTCTGTCACTCAGTTTTGATTGTACTATTCTTATGCTACTTTGTGTCTGTTTATTAATATGTTTTTGTTCTTTTACTTTTAAAATAAAAATGTTAGAAAAAAAAAGAGTATATGATTCTTTACCTTATTTTCTCCAGTTGACATATGTGTAGAGTAAGAGAACCCTGACCACTGTCTAACTGAACTGCTCTGAAAAACATGAGAAACTTTTAATAACATAATTAATTATGCATTTCACATTTTAAAATCTATCACCTATAGTTTTAAGCCAAAAGGCAAAGAGAGTGCATCTGCACTTCAGTGTTTCTTGGTTCACCATTCTGCCATTTCTACCACATCCTAAAGGCCTGGTACTAATGTAGTATTTATTCACTTACCAAGGTAGGCACTAGGCTAAAGCTTCAGACCAAAAAAGTCCAAAACAGAAGAAATTTTCTCCATGGCTTTTAAAAAATCTAGACCAAAATTATACATTCTTTAAGGATCCTATTTCCCATTGAGCGGTAGTGCTTCTCTGCATGTAACTAGCTAAAAGAGAGGTTAAGTAAGAACTTTCTAGCACTACTGGAGCAGTCTCCAGCCATGGTGCTTCTAGGATCAGGAACCTGGAGTTACCACCTTCCTGCACCCCTCCCATCCTAGTTCTGTGTGCATTCAAAAGCACAGGGTGTTCGGCTTCACAGCTCGGGCTTAGAGGCTCCCATAGGCATATTTCTCTACTTGAACAGAAATGTCTCTATAAAAAGGTGGCAAGTTCCGTGAATCTGTCTGTGAACTTCTTTAAGTTGCTGCTTAAACTGAAAATTCCTAGAGGAGGCAAAAAGAGTATTAAAATAACGAAGATCTATTTTATTGGCAACTGAGGATGCAAAGCATTTTAAACTTCTAAAATTTGAAAGTAAGATATCCAAGTTTAGTAACATAACCTTCCAAAGCTGAATGTGCTCATTTGTAGTTCAGTTTTTTCTGCATGAAATACAAAAAAAAAAAAAAAAACCAAAGAAAAAAACCAACTTCATGAAATTTGTAGGTGGGGATATAACTATCCTTTTTTTTAAATTTTATTTTGAAGACAAAAGAACCCAGAATACCTTAAAAAAAAAAAAAAAGAACCCAGAATAATATAGAAACAATACAGAAAATACCAAGTTATAGAGAAGATAGTAAGGAATTGGCACTGGATGCTATATGACATAATGTTATCTTTGTATTTGTTATAACAAAATCAATAAAGGATATACCGAATTACAGAGGAGACAATAGGGAACCATCACTGGATGCTGTATTACATAGTGTTGTCTTTGCATTTGTTAACACAAAAACAATAAAGGAAATACCAGATTACAGAGAAAATAGTAGGGGGTTGCCACTGGATGTTGTATTACATAATGTTATGATCGTCTTTATTACTCAATTGTATAGATGATGGCTCATTCAATTACTCAGTTTTCTCCACTTCACCACCGTTCCACCACCCTGTCAGTGATCTTCCCACTGGAAATAACTGCACTTTTGGTTTATTTACTCCCTCATGCTCTTACTTCGGGCAGAGGCTTGGCTGCTTCTAAATATGCTGTATATTATGTAGATGTACACAAATTACTATGGCAGGAAGTGGAGAAGCACCCTTTGGCAAGCCCTCGCAGCCATCGAGTGTCCAATTGGGTAGGCGGGGTTACATAGTGAACCACCAGACTCTGTCAGCATGTCCGTGTCTATAGGCTCAGGCGAGTCTTCAGGGCCTTGCTGGGGGCCAGGCAAAGTGTCTGGCATGCTCAGGGGCTGGGCAGAGTTCTGGGGCTGGGGTGGAGGCCTGGCACACCCTGAGGGCCGAGTGGGGGGAGTGCCTGGCATACCCTGAGGGTTGGGCGGAGTGCCTGGCACATCTTGGGGCCCAGTGAAGCACCTGGCACATCCTGGGGGTCCGAGTGGAGCTCCTGGCATGCCCTGGAGGCCGGGTGGGGCTTGGAGGGTAGGGTGGAGCACCTGGCACACTCTGGGGGCCGGTTGGAGCACCAGACATGCCCCAGGGGGGCCTCTCCGTGGTGATCCAAGTCCGCAGAGTCACCTCCCAGTCTGTCCCAACGCTGCTCTGTGGGAGTCTCAGTCTAGGTCCTCAGGGCTCTCATGCAACCCAAAGGGAGGCCCCTCCCCCCTCAGGCCTCGGAGCTCCCCGCCAAAGTGTCTCATAGGCCCTCATAGGCCATTAGTGTCTTTGGAGACTAACCCCTCCCAGATAGAGAGGTGGGTCTACACCCTAGTTCCATGTCTTCACCTCATCCCACCACTCAATCTTGTTGGGCATTGGCTGCACTTACGATGCTGGGCACAAGTGGCATGAGGTCTCCTCCACCTGTGCTCACTGTGGTAGTCCACGGTGTGTACTAAGTTTAGTTAGTAGTTCTTGGAAAGAATTGAAGGATTTTCTCGGGTTTGCTGTGTAGAGTATGTTGTTGTCTCTCAGGCTCCAGGACTGCTGCTTTTCATGTAGTTTGATGCTATGTGTTCGTATATTTTTCATATATGCAAGCAGTGTGGAGTCCCTCTTGGTGCTCATATTAGTAGTTTAGGGTGAGTCCTGAAGCGCGTTGATTCAGCCTGTTTTTGTCAGGATCACATGGTGACTGCTTGGGCCACCAGGACTCACGGTGCTTGGAAAGGGAGTTCAGGGTGGGAAATGAATCCTGTAATTCAGCTCATGCTTCCTGCTTGGTGTTGGAGTGAGAAGGGCGTGGGGCCATGTAGCCCACCTCCGTCTGCAGCTCATTCTTTCTGTTGTGCTGCAGCTCCCTTTTGTTTTTTGACTGGATCCCTGGCAATTACTGTGGTCCTGAGGTCGCTTTCATTGCTTTCTGCTACTCTTTGCTGGTATTTGCTCACACAGTGGAGAGGTCTGAGGCCATATCCTCCGGGCAGGCCTAGAGCTGGGTGTGGTGGGCTGCTCATTGGTTGCCTCAGGGCCCTGAATAGAGAGATTTCCACCGAGTGGAGAATCTGCTTCATTGGCCTTTGTATCCTCCCATCCTCACACTGGATTCAACCATTCCTTCTGTCTGCCGCTGTTTTCTTTCTGGGCTGCACTTTCTCCTCTCCCGTTTTGGACCAGAACTCAGGACTTTGCTCACCTCTGGCCATGGCAAGGGTTAGTGTGACGATAATAAAGAACCAAGACACCCGCAACACCTTCTTTCTGTAGTTCTGGGCTTCGTGAGGCTTCAGCCTGGTGCTGCTTTCTAGCAAGCCTCAGTCCTCCAGCCCGTTGCTGGACTGGCTGCTCTCGCTGGTCCTCAGCTGCCGCCCCTCCTCTGGTTCACACGCCGAGAGCTCGGAGGGCTGGTGCTCGGGTGGTGGCCGAGGGAGCGCGACCCCAGCAGTGGCAGGACCACAGTGCCCGGGGGGCTGTGGAGCTCATTGCCAGAGGCTGGCTGCATTATGCGGGGCTCCAGGTTCCAGCAGCAGTGGCGAGTGCGGCGCGGACTCAAGTCCAAAGTGGGAGGCACCGCGGAGCTGCTGGGTGGATGGATGCACTGAGCGACCGAGCGGAGGGCGAGGAGAGGGCAGCCGTGGTACGCGAGCTGTGTGGGGCGGGGCAGGGCCGGGGCAGGTCTGAGCGCAGCGTGGCTGGAGTGGCCAGTGGAGGAGGCTGGGGCCGCACTGTCGCCTCATGCTCTGCCCCTCTACTCAGGAATTCGGAATGTTTCCGCAGGCAAGGCCCTCTGAGGCTGATGCTGTGAGTGCCGGAATGAGGGGGCGGGCTTGGGGTTCGGGTGGAGCGGTGGCTCCTTCCTTTTCCGCCTTCTCTTCCTCTGAGTGTGCCATGGTGGTCCTCTGGGCTTTTTCTCCTGGAGAGGTCTTGTTTGCTCTTTCTGAGGGTTTCAATTTCCCTTTCAGATCTTTCCTGAGGCACCAGGGCACCCATTTCTCTCCTTCTTGTCTTCCTTCTATTGCTGTGTTTCAGTGTCTCATTGGCGATCCTCCGGGGGGATCTTTCTCTGCTGCTTACACAGTTGCCATCTTACCGGAAGTCCAATATGACTATTCTAATGACTTGTGATTAGATGGGTCAATTTCAGTGGGTAATATATCTCCTTGATAAGGGCTTTAAAACCCTTAGATGCATTGCTGTAGTCTTATACTGACAATTTCATCATTCCAAACATAAGGCAGGCATACACCATATACAAAAATCCATCATGATCCTTATTCTCATGTATCTACCAAGTCAGTACAGACACGATCACTGTGCTGAGTATTGACAAGAAGAAGAACACTTCATTAGTGCTGAGCTGTAAGATTCTAATTATCTTTGTTTTTATCAATGAATTCACTCGTATTGATACAGTTAGGTCTGAGGAACTTTTTTTTAGACAGGATTGGCATCTGCTTCTCTGGTGTCAATCTGTTATCACCAGGACCTTGGTGGGATGCTGATGTTGGATGATTCAGATATATCTTTGTTGGAAGGCATGAAACTACTTGAAGGTCTTCTCAGACTACAAGGTGAAAAAGGTTTCCCTGGAGGTGGTAGCCGTCAGGCTCAGACGACAGTGATTTATTTTCTATCAGCCATTCTAATTTGCTGTCTACCCAATGTGCATACCCTAAATGAGATATCCAGCCACCCCCATGAAACTGCCAGCTGCTCACATCCTTCTTCCACAAGCATTTGCAACCCTGAGTTCCACACTAGGGTATCTGAAGAAACATGGCACAGAGATTTTCATTAACCATTAGTTATTTTTATTGTATGACCTAATTAATACTTTTTAACCAATATCCTTTTTATTATTTCTTAATTTTTTCCTCTTTATTTACAGATTTTATGTGTTCTTTTAATTTAACAATTTTCCTTAAAGAAACAAATAAATTCAAACAAGAATCTACTCCTCTTTTTTTAACTTAGCTTCAACATTCTAGTTTTTTATTTTAACTTTTCCTGCTGGCTATAGATAATTGTCCTAGGCCAAGCTCCTGATGCCTCCCTTGCACAGTCTTTTCCAATCACAGCTATATGTCAAAATCAACAAAGGAGCCTTGAGAACTATTAACACCTAAACACTACTCTAAGAGATTGCAATATATAATTGGCATAGACCAGTTCTGACTATAATTATGTCCAAAGCATTCTAACAAACAGGCAAAGTTGAGAACCTAAACTATTGTGGTTTACATTAATATATTACAATAGTTTACAATATTTCCATCACACTAATAAACACCTCAGAGAAGACTTCACTGAAATTCCTTTTTTAAATTTTCATTTGCCTCCATGACCTTCCATCCCCTTTACAGAACATCATTACCTGGTATTTAATTATATATTTATTAATTCGTTTCTCTTGACAGACTAGACACACTCTTAGGACAAGGATCTTGCCTATCTTCCTTACAACTTTTACCCTGATTCCTACAAAATACAGTTAACAGTAAAGTACTCAGGGATCAATGAATGCTATGTAATACAAAGCAATTGTTTCTTTTCCCCTGGCAATTCTGTGAACATAAATCATAGTAACTGAAAACAGTTTTACCGTTTTTAAGTCTCCAAAATTATCTCCATAGGAGTTAGCCCAACTGGATCTTAAACAGAATAAAGATTTCAGTACCACAATAGAATATTTTCAAATTTTTTAATATGATACCATATATACTTTATATTACTTTAGAGAAAATAAACAAGAATTGTAAAAATCTGATAATGTTGGCTTTGAGGCAAGTTTCTCACAAAATGAGACATCATAATTTGTTATGGCTAAATGAACTATATTAGCTAATCATCACTGACATCTGAGTCAAAGCTTAGAAAGTTAATTTAAAAAAAAATAGGAACTAGAGAACTTGGGTAATATTTATTCCTGATGTGCTACTGGTTTCTCACCCTCTTTGTTTCACCAGTCTCTTGTCATCAGTGAACCAAGCAGAACACTGCAGTCCTTAGTGCAGGAGGTAGGTGGTTTTCTAACCCATTCCAGGAAGTCGCCCTGGGGAAATTCCCAAATGTTTTCAAACAAACCCAAATTATAATTTTTTGTACCACCAGGAATAAAATTTATGAATTATCTACAAATGAGTCATAGTTTATTCTGAACCTAATTTTCTAGTGAAACTTTTGGAAAAGAGTACTTCCTTAAGGGAGTAAATAAATGGTAGAAACAAGTACTATGCCCCCCAAAAGAATGCTTTTTGGGTTCATTACACTCTCCAAGTTATACCTGAGCACCTCTGGAGTGGGAGAATTCAGACCATCATACTTATTTGCTCTTGGGCAGTTTATATAACCTTCCTATACCTCAGCTTCTTTGTCTATAAAACAGAGAGATAAGAGCACTTCAAAGAGTTTCAGTGAGAATTACAAGAATCAGCAGACAGAAGTACTTACAGAAGTGTCAAAACACATGAAAATATGTTAGATATAAATATGGACTGTCTCCCGCCCTTCTGGCAGGCAATCTTGGACAAATGACTTTATGTCTCTACCTTCCCCTGCTTTAAAATTGGTATAGTATTTACCTCAATAGGATCATGTGAGGGTTAACTGACAAAACTGATGAAGCTCTTGTAATACTGACTGGCATGTAGGAACCACTATAAAATGACCACTGTCGTCACTCTCTTGGGTTACATTTCAGCGCAAGACTTTTGAAGCATTGATCTCTTCTTTGTCTCCTGTTTGATTACTATTTCTTAACCCTCTTTACTGTTCCTTTTCCTCTGATGGTTTCCTAAAGGAAAGATTTATTCCTAGTCCCCTATGCAATCGCCTTTCTCTCATGGTAACCATCATTTTAATAAGTCCATTAATATCACTTAGGAAGATGACTTCTAAAGCTTAACCAGTAGCCTCTGTGAGGAGCTCCACACTTACTTGGACACTGACGTTCCTCAGGCTTTTAGGTCATCCCTGTGCAAAACGTAGCTTTTTTCGGGGCTGGGGATATAGCTCAGTGGAATAAGCGCTTGCCTAGCAAGTGCAGGGTCCTGAGTTCGATCCCCAGTACCGCAAAAAAAAAAAAAAAAGTTATAAAAAAAAACGTAGTTTGTTTCCTCCAAATCTTTTCCTCCTCAATGTTCTGGTCATGTCAGCTTTGATTTCTTTCCCTCTCACCAAATCCTATTAAATCTAACTCACAATAAATTTTGAATGCACACCCTCTTTCCACTGTTCTTGCCATTTCTCTAGTTCCCGATTATAATAACCTTTTAATAGCATAGGTTACCTCACACATTATTCAGCCTAAAAGGAACTGAACTGTGAATACACGCTACAACACGGGGTCTTGAAAATATGCTAAGTAATATATATAGTATACTCAGTAATATATACACTATACTATGTAATATGTATGGTATACTCAATAATATATATATATATATATATATATATATATATATTATACTAAATAATATATATGGTATGCTCAGGGTCCCCCAAAAGTTCATTTTGACCCAGAATCTATGAATGAGATTTTATTTGGAATTATGATTTTTGCAATAGCAATAGCTTTGCGGGGGGTACTTGGAATCAAACTCAGGACTTCATGCTTGCCAGGCAAGCGCTGTGCTGCTGAGCAACATCCCCAGCCCCTACAATTGCAATAAAGGTAACATGAGTCATGTATGATTAGGGCAATCCCTGATCCACTATGACAGGTGTCTTTAAAAGGAGAGGTAAATTTGGGCACAGCTACACAGAGGACAATACCATGTAAAGAGACAGGCAGAGATTAAAGTGAAGTGTCTACACATGAAGGGCTACCAAAGATTGCCACCAACCACCAGAAGCTAGGAAGACACAGGGAAGGATCTTCCCTGAGAGGCCCTAGAGGAAGGCTTCATGTTGACAGCATGATTTCAGATTTCTAGCCTCCAGAACTGTGAAAAGAAAAATTAATTTCTGTTGTTATAAGCCACCCAAGTTGTAGTGATTTGTTTCAGTACCCCTAGGAAATTAATACAGGTGGTATCACTATACCAATTTTGTTTATCCATGTGATCTCAGATCTCAACTTGGATTTACAAATTTTACATGATCAAAATGCATTGCCACTATCAAGTTTAGGTATGTCAAGGGAAACGTCAGTCGTGAAAGGAGGTGTGAGAAAGAACCAAGTGATTTAAACAGCCAGAGAGTAATTAAATAATGCATACAAATAAAAGCAGCCCAGGGTCAAGATCCATTTATCAGCTGACGTTTGCTACTTTTTAGCTACTATAAATAATGCTGATATGAACATTCATGTAAATCCATTATCAATTTTAAGTCAATTTTGTAAAATGCATGAGGGTTAGATTGAGGCTTATTTTTTTAAAGTATGGATAGTCAGTTGCTGCAGTGTCCTTTTTTTTTTAATATTATCCTTCCTCCACTGAATTATCTTGCATCTTTATTCAATGTCGGTTGGCCATACTATCTCATGCTTGTATGGTGCTATTTCTAGGTTGTCTATTCTGTTCCAGTGATCCATACCACAAAGTCCTGAGTTCAATAAAGCTTGGTATCAAGTAAAGCAATTCCACTTAATCTTTTTCAGAATTATTTTAGGTATTCCAGTTCCTTAAAGTAATACTATGTTTGATTATGAAACCTTGCTGAGTAGATAGCAAGGTTTTAAAAACCACTTGTATATGGGTAGCTCCTAAATGTGTATCTCCTAGACAGGCTCTGCTGAACTCCTCACTTGAATATTCAACTATCCACTTGAAAGCTACACTTAGCTGTTTGACTTTGAATTTTGAGATGTTCATTATATCTTCAAGTTTATCCTCCATCTTAGTAAATGAGACTCAAGCCAGCTGCTTAAACAAAAAAAAAACTTCTCCAGAAAAGAAATACATTCTTAAGCGTGCATGTGTGCACGCATGCAGACACACACACACACATACACACACATGCACACACACACACACAGGAACACCAGCACATGTCTTTCCTTGGTTTAGAAACATTCAGTGTTCAATTCCTTTTCAGCCTGCTTGTCTTGCAGACCTTTCCTCAGAAAGCTAGAACTTCATGCCTTTCTGATTAATGATTAGGGTGGATTAAATGAGGTGCCTGGGGGGCAAAATTGAAAAGGTACTCACCTCCTAAAACTCTGCCCCTCAGGAGCCTCATTTGCCCACACTCGTCCTGGGTCCTAGCCTTTTTTCTTTCTTCCAGCCTTGTCCAGCCATCTCCACTGTCAGGCAAGCTCTAGTCTCGCATGTTTTATGGCTTGCTCCTTTTTGTCATTGAGGATCCTATTCAGGTTTAACTACCCTATCAAAAACAATGGCTAAGATTTATTTACTTCATGTGGAGGCAAGTCCTATTCCAAGCCTATAAATTCATTTAAGCTTCGTAACAACTCTTTTTGGTGGATATTATGATTGTTTCCATTTTATACAAAAAGGCAAGTGAATTGCTCAAGGTTACACAGCTATGGGTAATGATTTCACTAGGAAACAATAAATTCCAGAAACTGAGCACACTTATTTCGAGATACAATCTGTAGTAGTAGTTATTTGTTTAGTTGCTTGCATATTGTTTATCTCTCAGCAGGATGTGAGCTCCATGAGGCAGCTTGTTTTATCTTTGATGTTGTCCCCTCAAACCAGTTGTTCCTGGTTATACTTAATGATTCATAGCATCTATTGAGTGGCTGAATTTAGATAAATGTGACCCAAAATAACTAACCTGCTTAAAAATACTTATCTTTGTCTCTTAGGCAAATAATTTCCAAATTTTGTATTAAAGAATCTTTAAGAAAAATGTACTGCATAAGCTTTCAAAGAATGCCTGGTGGCCAGTTTCCTCCTGAGTCACCCTGGGGTACATAAATATGCTTTATTCCTTGATAAACATTCTTGTGCTGGCAAAGATAAAGCATATCAACATCACCTAAATGTTAGACGCAAAAGTGTGTTTGACCAAGGGCTGCTTTCACTTTGTGTAATTTTTTGCTCCCTAGATGTTTTAATAGTTTTTCCCCTTTCTTTGGATCCAGTGTTCCCACGACCTGCTTTTATGACTGACTTTTTCCCTGTGAGTCACCTAAGCTTCAAATAGGTATTTTGATTATCTAAAGTTTGTAAATCTAAACAGATCTAAAATCACACAGCTGGAAATTAATAATTCTTTGAGGAAATTCTCCAAGATGGCTCCCATTTGTCTAATAGCTTCCTGAAAATTTGCATAGTGTCCCTTCGGGGATGTATTTTGACCAAGAGAAACTGTCTCCTAGGGGACACTACTTTCGCAGCAGGTCGACAGGAAGTGACGAGAGGGGTGTCAAGGAAATTTTAGTCTGTATTTGGCTCTTGCCACAATGGAACACTTCTTGTCCCGCAAGAATTTCAAGTAAGTACTCTAAAACAGGAAAGTAGCAGGAAGGAGTTGGGCGCACTAGCTAGGAGCGTGACAGGCCACCTTGGTCTGCCCCCCTCACTGGAGCCCACGCGCCAGATTGGCGCCTTCCGCAGCCATGGTCGGCGGAAGGGGGCGGGGAGGTGGGCTGTGCGCCTGCGCCAAAGGCCGAGGCGCGAGCGTTCGCGCGTCCCTCCTTCCCGCGCAGCCCTACGCCCCGCAGTGCGCAGGTGCGGGAGAGCTGAGGGCCCGGCATGGCGGCAGGCGTGCAGCGGGGCTTGCCTGTGGCTGGCGGAGGCGAGAGTAGCGATAGCGAGGACGATGGCTGGGAGATTGGGTATCTGGACCAGGCATGTCAGGTAGTTGTGTGGACTGCGCCTGGTGGTGGTCTCCTGTGGCTGTGGAAGGCGAAGCCCGGCCCGGCGGATCCTCCTACTTGCACCCCCTCTTTAACTTTTCGCGGTGGTTCGAAAGAGTAAGGCGGCCGATGCCAAACCCTCGTGTTTTCCGCTTTTGTCCCTTCCCAAAATTAGTTTTCGTTGGATGCGCTTCGCTTGGGTTGTAGATGTAACTCTTCACATAGGATTCGGTTTCTCATTACCTACTCCCTTTAAAAATAATTTTTGGACATGAATTCTTCTCAAATTGTTCTTGTTGACCACAGCAAACCAATGTAGTTAACCAAACGTTGTTCCCTGATGTACTGGAAATTAAAATATGTATAACCTTTTAAAAAAAACTTTCTGGTTTTTAAGAAATTAAAAAGGCCATTACCCACTGAAGAAAAGAGTGAAATATTTAAGAAGGCATTGACTACCGGAAATATTGCCTTAATAGAAGAGCTTCTGGATTCAGGTGAGAGTTGAAGGATAGCGTTCAGTAAAAGCAGTTGCTTAAGACTTAAATTCATAAGCGTTCCTCATTTTATTTTTCTTTTGAAAAGTTTTTATTAGTACATGTTTACAGTATAATTATTCGTTATAGAAAGTTGTTACCTGTAGGTAACACATCTTCCCCCCCTTTTTTTTTCATTTCCTTTGGTACTTCACTCACATTTTAAAAACTTTGTGTAGCTTCTCTATTTAAAAGACTGTGTTAGTGTTCCAGTTGTCCTACATCACTTGGTTGAGTCTTAAGTTCTCTGTGCCTTACTTTCTATGTGTCTGTCTTCACATTTGGAATGCCGCCCTAGGTAACCTCAATCAAGTCTTCTAACCTTTCCAAGAGGCCTTTCTTAACGATCCAACCCCACCCAGACCATTCTTGTTAAGCATTTACTTGCCTGTGATGCATGACTTTCAAGAATTGTTCCTAGTTATGTATGTGGTAGTTTTCTCCTATTTTTTATTTGGTTTTTCTGAGAAAAAGGTAGCATGTAGACGTGTTATACTATATATGTATTTTGTATACTGTATGATAAAATATTGGTCTGATTGTGTTTCTTGGAATATAGTGCCTACAGTGAAACTGAAGATAGTAAGTTTTCTTAAAGACCCTGTATAACTTTTTCTATTTTTTGTGAGGCTATTATTACCAAGAAATTCTCTTCTAGAATAAACTGTGTGGTGTATGTTAGTGTTTTCCCAAACTAAAATGGAAGTTGTGTTTTATTGTTTTTAGTGGAGAGGTTTTTAAAAGGTTGTTTTTATCCTGACAGGTATTAATGTAGATTCTAGCTTTTGTTATGGATGGACTCCTCTTATGTATGCTGCTAGTGTTGCCAATGCAGAGCTGGTTCAGGTTCTTTTGGACAGAGGTGCTAATGCAAGCTTTAGTAAAGGTAAGATGTTTAAGAAAATGTAGCTGCTTAGGTTTACTATTTAAAAAGTGATTCTTTGGTTCCCAAGCAGCACTTACACAAAATGAAAAAAATTAAAGCAGCTTGAGAGAAATCTGTTAGTTGTAGTATATAAATAATATGAAAAATTGAATTGGAAACCTACATATTTTTAAAAATTATCTAAGTAGATAGGTTTGAGATATTTTATCTTTATAACCTATAATGTTATATACTTTTAACTTCTGGGCTTCAGGGTTTTGGTTATTTTTAAAGGAAAAATGCATTCCAAGTAACATTGAAAAACATAGTTTCATGGAAAACTGCTTGAAAATCAGTTTCTGGAATTGTAAACTCAACTTTGAATTGTATCACTTAAAATTTCTTCAAAGATAGTTCATTTAACCCAAGTTTCTGCATTTTATTAAATAATTTCTACATAGTGTTTTGAGTGCTTTTGAGAACAAAAGTCTAGTAAATTCAGTATAATATCTTGTTTGTTTGCAAATCAGTGCTTTCTCACACTGAGCTACATCCATGGCAATTTTTAAATTTTTTATTTTGAGATATGGTCTTGTGTGATTTCCCAAACTGGGCTCAAACCTGAGGATCTTCCTGCCTCAGCCATTCAGAGTACTGGGATTACTAGCATGCAGCTTCACATCACTTATTTTTAACATGTGTTTCATGGGTAGTTGAACATACTTCAAAGTTGTAGTATAGATTTTATTTCACAATTTAATTTTCACAATTTTTATACCTATGTTAGATATTTATAAAATTATTTTTGTTGTAAAATTGTTTTCTTTGATAAATTTTACAAAAAATTCCTTACAGGTTTATCATTTACTGTTACTTAAAAGTACCATACAATGGGAGCTACACTTAAGAGTGAGGTTTATACAAAGTATATAAAGTATTCTACTTAAAAAATTTTCTTTTTCTGCTTCTCACTCCTTATAATAAGAGGAATATGTACAGTTATAAAACACTTACTATTTTTCATAGAATGTACACATAAAGAGCCCTGTCAGGCACAGAGCGTAGATATTAGTTTCACATCTTTAAATTAGATCTAATAATTTTCAAATTAGAGCTGATATAAGGCATCACTGGAATTACAGTTTTTCAGTGACAGAACTAGAACTAGAATCTTTGTGCTCTGTTATAGCAGATTTTAAGGGCAGTTTTTGAATCAAGATTTGAAGAATTATCAAATGGATGAAAACGTAGTGAAACCAGAAAATATAGATTATTATTTTTGAGTCATTAGTACAGCAAGGCAAATTTTAATAAGCCAATAACTATTCATATCGGAGCAGTGTGGCTGGCTATAGAGTCCCTGTGCTTAACTACTTTCCTCTTGAAGAAATAAGAATAGGGGAAGGAAGTTAAATGAATTATACGTATATTTTGGAGATGAATGGGATTTATACCTAATCTCATGTTTTGGTGAATTATCTGCTAAGAATGAAAGATTTAAAAAGAAGTTGTAGAATTTTAAAGTGCAATATTAGAATATTTTGAAAAGTAAAGAAGTAAATTAGATACACTTTCTAATATGTGGAAATTTTCCTTTTCTATTTGCTATAGATAAGCAAACTACTTTGATAAATGCATGTTCTGCCCGTGGCTCAGAGGAAAAAATCCTCAAATGTGTAGATCTGTTGCTTTCAAGAAATGCTGATCCAAGTGTTGCTTGTAGGTAAGAACCTTATTGTGTGTTCAAAAGTGTTAAACATATTTTTATTTTTTTATCATCTTGCTAAACATTTGATAGCACAAGTTTTAATTTGAACAGTGGTTACTTGATCAAATAGTTACTGAATGAAAATAGGGTCATATGGTCATGATTCTAATTGCACAAGATTATCAAAAGGAGGTGACTCCATGAAGGTAATTTTTCAACTTTCAATTTTTATTTATTTTTTCAACTTTTAATTTCCTGAAGAATATTACAAGAATTTGGAATGAGAAGGAAAAGAGAATAGTAAACTCTCATTTCCTGGGAATCATACACTCAAACATATTATTAAGCTATATGAATAAAGCTCTTAAGTATGTCTTTGTATAATACTTAACAGTTTAAAAAAATACTTAACAATTTTACATAAATACTCCAAAATAGGACCAGGATATACCTCAGTGGCACAAGTGCCTGTTTGGCAAGCATAAGGTCCTGAGTTCAATTCCCAGTACCAAAAGAAAATTATTAAGAAAATTTATCAAAGCATTTCAATTTTCTCAAGTTTCTACCAGTTAATTAGTTAATAACGTATGTAACAGTGTCTAGATATACAGAAGAAAAAATATATTTTGCATCTGTCAAAATGTCAGTAATAATGAGTCTAATTGCTTAAAATTCCTATCGCATTGACATCTTTCTGGTCTGGCTCCATCTTCTGCTGCATCTTCCTGTTAAGGCTCTTATTGCATTTTACTTCAGAATGAAAAGAATAGAGTTTAGTTCATCCAGTAGAAATGTCGAGCATAAGTAGAATCATTACTCATAAATCATTAGTTCACAATGATGATTTAGTGCCTGATGTGTAGAAATAATTATTCATAACCTTAGATGTTTCCTTCTAACTTAGTTTAGTTTTTGTAATACCTGGCCGGCAGCCTTGAAAGGCAATGTCTGATTTAAATAGTTTTCAGATTTTTGCTGAGATAAAAAATATTTTCATCTAGGTGGAGCAGATATCAAGCAAAGTTTGAGTTGGGTTTGTTTTGTTTTATTTTGCCTCTAAGTAGATGTTTGGCAATGTCTGGAGACATTTTTATTTTTACACACGAAAGATGTTACTAACATTTAGTGAATGGGACCAGAGCTGGTGCTAAATATCCTAAATGTGCAGAACAGCCCTTCCAAAATAAAGAATTACCAATCCCAAAATTGAGAAGGAAAAATAGTGTAGAACCTGTGATAGTGGTTTAACTCTCCTTCAAGGTGCTTATATGACAGCGATTGAAAGCACAAAGGCTTCACTACCTGTAATACCTTTTAGAAATAGTTAAAAATTGAGAATCTTTCATCTAGTGTGGGAAAGGCCAAGTCATATAGAGTGGATAATCAATATTTAAACAAATAAAGATTTAAAAGAACTGGTAAGAAAACTGCAAATTTAGCACATCAATTTACCGGAACTTTTATTCTTTTATTTATGTTGTCATCCAAATGTGGCATAACTTACAGATTTTGTTACAACTTGAAATTGTGATGTTTGCCTCAGGATACCCTGCTGAAGTAGTTTCCATGGGTTGTAGTTTGGATTTGCACATTCAGAAGTAACTGCCTCTGAGTTCAACGGGAAATTGTTTTTTGCTTGTTTTTTTTAACTATTTCTAAAAGGTATTATAGGTAGCAAAGCCTTTGTGCTTTCAATCACTATCATATAAGCACCCTGAAGGAGTAGTTAAACCACTGTCACAGGTTCTAGACTATTTTTTCTTCTCAAGAACTTGATGGCATCAATCAGATACATATGCTATGTCTGGATAAACAGATTCCATTTGCATTAAAATGACAACAAGATTAGTAACACATGCTAAAAACAATAAAGTAACTACATTTGAGGCAGTTTTAAAACCCAAAACCCTAAAATAGCCAACGAATTTGAAAAAGCACAAGATTTATAATGGTACATACTCAACTAAAGTAAATAGAAAACTTTATAGCAGGATTTAAGAAAGCTGTCTGCATTTAATTATCAGCTGTGAAAAATAACCTGAAAAACAAACCATCCAACTGGCTTTTCTTTTCTAATTTTCAAAGCATTAAACAATAAAGTGATTGAATTGTATTTAATTGATCGACCTAAAAATAAATGCAAAATAGTACGTTAGTTTAGGCTGCAGATTTTGTTAGGATAGCACTAGTGATGGCGCATGGTTCAGGCTAACATATATCAACATAGAGGGAAAAAACCTCAGGACTGAAGAAGAGCACAGTGAAATTTGGGGGCAGTTTTATAGATTAATCATTAGCAATGACAAAAATCAAAACCTGTGCTAAGAGTGAGAGTTTTAGTTTCATGTAAAATGTATCAAAAGATACCAGGGATGCATATATCGGGGAACCGCTATTGAGATGTCAAGGAGAAAAACAGAGCTCTGGGTGAATTTACTTTCAGTCTGTTGACATCATCTATTTTGTTGAACAATTCTTCTCAGAGAAAAATTATCTCTTAAGAGAAAGTATAGGAGAAAAGTAGGCCATAAAGCTTATTAATAACTAGTTTTTGTGAAAGCTGGATGTTAAGACACTTGTTAGTTGGAAAGAAAATTGACCTCTGATTTTTCAGTGTTAATGAAAATGAGGTCCATGTTCTTGCTCATGATGTGAAAGTAATAACAAAATCTTAGAAGTTAACCTCTAAGGTAGACACTGAAGTCTTAGTTCTGTATATAAAGTACCATGGAAACTTCTCCAGCCTGTGCAAACAGCACAAATGACAGAGTGAGTCTATAGGGAAAATGGAAAAAAATACAAGGATGGATTTACTTTTCTTTTACTTGAAGATCATTTCTAAAGGTTTGTAGACTTTATATGATTAGCAGTAATCATGCCTCGGATAAACCTCACTGGCTATGATACTGCCACTGTGCAAAGCTTGTAGACTTTATATGAAACTGAGTTTACATGAAAACATTTGGTTTTATTTGTACTGAAAGTAGATAAATAAAAGAATTAAATTTAAGAAGAAACTGTTGAATATTCTATAGTTAATTGGAAGTCTTACCCTATGGTACGGAGTGAATTCTGTAATTTAAAAATTTTAATTCTATATAATTTACATATAGTAAATATATTTCCAGTGTACAATTGGATTAGTTTTGAGTATTGTGTACATTTGTATAATTCACAAAAGTCTTGTACCTCTTTCCAATTAAATCTTCCCACTGCCCAAAACTACTATGTGATCTGGATCTTGTTTCTGTCACTATAAATTAATTTTCTCTATTCTAGAACATCATGTTAATAAAATTATATTTTTAGTGTGTCTAATTTCTTTTATGAAAGATAATGAATTTTAAGATTCATTCATGTTCTCAGTACCCTTGTTTCCTGAATGGGTTTGACTCGTCTAGTGAGACTTCAGAGGCATTATGGAGTTAACAGGGCACATACTAATCACCATTTCTTTCCTACTCTTCAAGACATTTGTCAGCTAAGTAGACCTTTCTGTAGTACAGAAAGGAGCAGGCCTACTGTTAAAAGAGTTCCGTGCCCCTTATAGCACCTGCAGTTTATTTTTTGTGAAAGGCTGCTTTTGTTTCCCTCTAAGAATTAAAAGTTAATTGGTACTTCAGGTGGATCTTGGTCACAAAAGCAGTCAACCATCCAGTGCAGTCCTATGTCCTGTTAGATTAAACCTTGTTCTACAGTTCAGTGTAAATAAACATCACTTGCACACACATACATACACAGGTTCATCCACACTGTATGTATCAGTAGTTACTTGTTACTGCTAGGTACTGTTCCATTGTATGAATACTCTGTATTTGTTTAAAGAGGTATGATGAAGAATTTATGGCCAACTAAAATAGCTGACACAATAGAAAATTGACTTAGAAATTGAAAGAAACTATAAAAAGTACAGTATATTAAAAAGGCTGTAAAGTTGTTAGCAAACTTAAGTAACACTGAGCTGAAGCAGCATGAGTGCTGACCACACAGTGCATGTTTCTCTACCCTCAGGTGCCTAAACAGAGACAAACACCTTGCATTATCCCTTAGGTTACCACTGGCACCCCTGCCTTTTTTATTTTTTGAGAAGAGTCTCTGAATTGCCCAGGCACACCTCAAATTTGCAATTCTCCTGCCTTAGCGTCCCAGAGTGCTGGGATTACATGTATGTATGTACCACCACGCTCAGCTGGATTATTATTATTTTTTTTTGGTTTATGAATCTGAAATCTGATTGTTGGTAAATGATAAAATGGTAGAAGGCTTTAGATAGTAGGAATTAAGGTGTTCTACCTTTATTGCCTTCTGGTTTCTCTGTATTTCTGTAGCCATCAAAAGAAGGCAGAGGAAATCAGCCCACCTATCCAGTAAACTTTTAGCATCAGAGGTGCTAGACTATTCATAATAGGATTGCGCTTGTGTCGTCTATCTGTGAATCCTAACTTTTCCCTGGAGTCTATAACTTTCATTTGTTTCCCTGAGTTCTGGTAATATTTTTAAGTCACTTCTTCAGTTTCTGAAGGAGACTAAAAATGTCTGTAACATTTTTTAGAATTTCCTTTATTTAAAATTAAATGAACTTTTCCCTTGATGAACATTTAATATCCAAACTTGAATAAAAGAATAATTCTCATCTGCTTCTGTTTCTGTTGCTCCCAAATTTTGTATATAAATTTTGAAATCTATTAATACCAGCTGTATTCTGAGTATCAATGTTTTTCTAAAAATGTCTTATTTCCCTACATTATTATGTTGCATCTTGAAAATGACTACTAAAAAATTAATTTACTGTCATTTAGATGTTTCCATCTGCCATCATGAATTTAAGACAAGCATCTTCTAAATTTTAGATTGATGCCTTAGTGCCAAGCTAGTGTCACCTATTGTCTCTTCAGGTATCACCTTCACATTGTTCCTTACACTCCTGGTGTGATTCCAGTGTATCCATGACACTTTTTCAGTGTGTGCTCACTAACTTCCAGATTCCGTTTTTGTCACACCACACCACATCATCTAATAGCTTTCGACCTTCCTTTGAGTTCACTAAATTTTACTTTACCTTCCAATCTGTTATTAAACTCATTGATTCAGTTAATAATTTAATTTTTTTAAATTTCTAGAATGTTTGCTTCTTTTAAAAATTGCACTGTCACTTTTTATAGCTCATTTTGCCCTGAATTAAAATTTATTTGATGTGGTAAACATCTTATTGGAACAGTTCTAGTGTCTGAAATGTTTGTGAGATTTGTTTCTGTCAGTAAAGTTTACCATGCTTTTCATTGATAACTAGGTAGTGATCATTATATTTCAAAATTTACTATAGGAATAATACAGCACCCAAGATGATCCATCAGGGCAAATTTTGTGTATTTCTAAAAGGTGCCTAGTGCATTCTCAGTGTAGGACTCATAATCTTGAATTTGAGGATGAAGGTTTCCTAGACCATTTTGGAGGTGTAAACATAAAATACTGTTTTTTTATTTATCATTATGCTGAAATTATAGTACCTTATACTCAAATTAATTTGCCATAAATATAACTCTATCTTCCATAGGCTCAGGGCTTTTAATTTTGTTCCTCCTGATGTTGAAATGACCTATGGCTTAATTTCAGGCTGCAACATGCCCTCACAGCAAAAGGAGCTGGAAAAACTAACTAGCTCCCTGGATTTTTATCATGTAGATTTTGGTTCACTCATTAGTCCTTTGACATCTTAGTTCTTTAATTTTAAAATAATGAAAAAACTTTCTTCCATCTGTTTAGATTTGCAAAATTTTAGTCTAATTATCTGATTTGCCTTTACCAGAAACAGAAATTGGTATCATCTACATTTTTAAATTTTTTGTGACCTAATAGTTTTTTTATTCATTTTATCCATACATTTTAAATACACATAATGATCACATTCACTAGAGGAAGTTTTTAACTATACATGATATTTCTTGTTCCTTTTTCCCCAAACCTCTCTCCTCCCTTCAACCCCTTAGAGTTATTTTTGTGTCATCTCTGTAATTTTTTGTGTTTCATGTAGACTTCTTTTTAAAAATATTTCATGGTAAGCTGGCCAGATGTTAGCACATAGAGATCTACCTTGCTTTTTATTTGGAAGGTATTTCTTATTTTTCTTTTATTCTTCTCACTTTTACTTCCTGTGGGACTAATGGTAAATAACTCACAACTTGAAAGCACTTTTTAAATTTAACTAGGACACAAATCTCATGTGGTTGCTACTAACAATACTTAGAACAGCATACTATGCCTAGCAAATGTGGAAATTTATAATGATTTGTTTACTTTGGCTTTAAATTTGATCTTGAGGGTAGGATTTAATTTTGTTTTTGTATTAAACAGTTGTTAAATGTTTGCTGTGTGCCATGTACTATGTTAACTGCTTTCAAATGTTTATCTAAATAATTCTTACAACTTTGTAGGTGCTATGCTATGTTTTACAGCACAGCAACTTAGTGCTCAAGCATGCAAATGCCTTTGAATGTAGCACATGTTTGATAAGGATACGTGCTGTGATAAATAAGATACATCAGTAGAATATATTTATCTTCCCTATCTTTTCTGTCACTATTTGGGATTTTTCCAACAAACCAGTTTAAACAACATGACTGTTCTCTATTTTGCAAACATGTATTTGTATTAAAGTGTCATAAATGTTTTCTTCTTTTTACTTAAATAATAGTAGATAACTATTTTGGCTGTTAAAAGTCTACAAACTGGGAAGGGAGTCAATGAATAGAATAATGTTTTATTTGAATTTAGCTTAATAATATTTGGGCCTGAAAACAAGGTGGTCTTTGATCAAATTAATTGGAACTTACTTGTTCAGTGGTGTGGATTTATATAGCATTTCTTGCTTTCTTTTATACTGGGAATGCAATAAAAGATGATAAGTTAATGAAATATGGAAAGTCTATATTAGATAATTGAATACATAGAAAAAATTAAACATTTTGTCAATTTAGCCTTAAAGTTGGAGTTGGCATTTATTATTGTTAGAGGAGTAGTGAACCTTTAAAAAGTATATGTAAGTAATATTTACTTCTAGAGTTTATGAGGGTCTACCCCACTTTGCTGAAGGCTTTTCTTTTGTTTTGAAATTTCAATTTTTTATTATTTTTACCGATGAATTGCTTTCTGTGTCTTGATCTTGAAATATATTGATTTCAAGAATAAAACATACAAATAAATCTAACCTTGCTAATGTACCACTTTATTAGAACAATAAACTACTTTTTGCCACCTGCAGCAGTCTTTCTTAATCTTATACTTTCTTCTTGAGATGCTAATAGTTTTATTCTTTTTAAAAATTTTATTGTGTGTGTTTGCAGTACATAACAATAATGAGTTCCCTTCGGGGACTCCGTACATGTGTGTGATGTATCTGGATCATTTCTTACACTTTTTCTCCCCTGCCTCCTCATCCCTGCTCCTCACACTCGCTTCCCGGTCTTCAGTGTGCCTTTTTGCTGAGACTTTTTCTTACACTAAAAAGCAAAATGAAAAGAAAACAAATTTCTTTACATTTAGAAAGCAAGTTTTTCTGGCAAAGGGGTTTTGTTAAGAGTCAGATTACTTGGTAATGAGATACAGGTTTTATAAAATGATTTGACATTTTAATTTCAGTAGATGTTTTATTACCACGATAAGATAGTACCCACTAATGCCCAAGGTTTTGACGTAATCATTATGTGTTTAACTTTTTGAATATCAACCGCCTGTTTTAGTAAACAGAAGATACCCTGGGAAAAAATGTTGCTTTCTCTCTCAGAATACAAATTCAGTAGTGAATTTAAGTTGTAAAACTGTCAGCCGAGCAGCTTTGTAGATTAAGTATAATATTGGCATACAGTACTAACTTGTTTTCATGTAAGTAACTGTGTGACATGTTTTTCTTCTGAAAACACAGGCAGAATTCACTGAAGTATTCTTTTAGAGACAGTTTTTGAAAATAGCTTATTTATAAAACATTACTAGAAATTACTTATTATAATTTTTCTTCCTGTCTTTTAGAATTTGTAATCAATACATTGTCATAAAATATTAAAGTAATATGTAAATGCATGTAATAAATCATGAGTCTTCCTTGACTGAAGAAATTCCTTGAATTCTCTGTTTCAGAAATAGCCACATTAAGTAGTTTGATGAATGTCCCCAAACCTTTTCTTAAAACTACATATAAATACACCCCTCAACATACACACACACACAGAGTTCTATTTGCTCAGAAATGTGTTCAGTATCTTTCGTTGTTAGTACTTAATAAATTTACCTCTATTTCATTTTATTCTATTTTACTTATTTTTTTACTTTGGTACTGGAAATCGAAGTCAGGACCTTGCACTTGCCAGGCAGGCGCTTGTGCCACTGGGTTATCTCCCCGGCCAATAGCTATACAGTATTTGTTGTTGTTGTTTTTCTTTTTTGGTACCGGGAATCCAACTCACGAGCTCAGGCTTGCCGACAAGCATTATGCAGCTGAGCTATGTCCCTGTCCAGTATTTGTTATCACTAATGCATTCTAATTCACTGAATCTTTACCATGTTGATATCAAGTAAATTATGCACATTCCTTTGTTATATGGTAGTTAAGAATAATGTCTAAGAAGCCAGACTGCCAAGGTTTGAATCCTGCCTTTATCGCTTACTCTGTCATTTTGGTGATTATTCATCTTTTCATTTTTATTTGTATAATATGGAGATTAAAATATTACATAATAAACATGTTTTGTGCTTAGAAACACAGAGTAAGCACTCAGATGTGTGCTATAATAATGACTAGAATAATAATCTTTCATATCAATTCTGTAAAAGGCTTCTGTAAAAGTACTCAAAAATTTCATAAATTTAAAATCTCGCAAGTTTCACCCAAATGGCCAAAAGGTTTCCGTTCACCTTGTGAGTCCCGGGCAGTGTGCCTGTCGCCTTTCTGTTGCCGGGGCCACACACCCGATGCCGGCACCCTGAAGGAGTACAGGCTCTTTTGCTCAGTCTCAGATCGGTGATGGCAGCGCCTTTCAGACCTCGCACCAGAACTGCAACCCAAACTCACTCACTTAGTGCGAAGTGCCAATACCACAATTAAACCTAAATACTGAAGTTTAAGTTCAGAAAAAATAAATGTTACCCATGTCCAGCTTCTGGGAGGACTTGGTTCACGGACGTGCCGTAGGTTCGCCACTGCTGGTTTTAGAGTTTTCAATCCGTGGTTAGCAGATCATGGCAGAAGGACATAGAAAGCTGCTCAATGTATGGGCTCGAAGAAGGGGGAGAGTGGAGGAGGAGGCAGATGGAAGGGAAAGGCTGGTGACAAGGCACCCCGTAGTGACCTTCTTCCTCCTCTAACAGCACTTTCTGTGCGCTCATCAGCGGATTAATCCATGAGCTTAGTACCCCATCATCTGCCGGCCTACCAAAAGCCCCACCTCTGAACACATGAGCCTTTGGGGGACATTGCAGAACGAACCCTAACAGACAGCGCGCGTTTTTCTTTTTCATGCTTACCAAAATGTCATACGCTTTGTGGTTTTAGCAATCTAATGTATAAAAATAAGCACTTCATAGTTTTGTTTTTGAGACAAAGCATCACTGTGCAGTGCAGACTGGCCTTAAGCTCACTTTGTAGCCCAGGCTGGTCTCGAACTTGTAACGATTCTCCTGCCTCCGCCTCCCAAGTGCTGGGATTACAGGCGTGCACCACCATGCCTGGCCGCACTTCATAGTTTTGATCTGGAGTGGTGCTGAAGACCAAACCCAAGTCCTTGTTTATACTAGCAAGTCCTCTACCACTGAGCTATATCCCTCATCTGAGCATGCTATAATTTTATTATTTTTCTTATTTTCAATTAATTTAAGCATCTTTCTTTATATGGTTACTTTTTTATGTATTTTTATAAATCCTCTGCCCATATCCTATGCTCATCTTTGTTTACCTCGTTTCCTTACATATGGGACTTGACTTAATGTTTACTAACAGTTTTGTAGATATGCAGCGACAGATATGTTAGTGTTACTTTACATATGAAGGCATAATATTAATATTACTATTCATGTGCCTGGAAATCTGTTTTTTTTAAGCCAGTTCTTTCGAAAGCACAAAATGAAGAAAAATACCATTTGACTGACACTCTCTCTAAAAACATGTCCAAGAACCAAGACTCTAAAACAAAAATCTTTCAAATTCTGACTTGACTTTTTGTTATTAGTGTCTGTTACGTGATGTAAAATTGCTGTATTCAAGTTGAACACAGTTATTCATCAAATAGATGTATTTTCTATGTCATTAATTTTGTTATATATGTGGATTAAGTTATAATTATACAACTACTTCTAAAATTAATTTGACAAACTGATTTTTATTTCTCACTATATTTAGATTCTACATTTGAAAGTAAATTCAGTTTTTTCCTTTAATAATTAATTTTTTTCACTAATATCTTTCAGAAGAAAAATTTTCATGCCCCATCTAGTTATTAAAGTCATCCCAAGTTACAGAAATAATTCATTTAAAAAAATAGGAGTGTTTAGATTCTAGTAAGAGTAATTTTCTCAAGCACTGACAGCTAAGCCCAGAAACTAGTACATGTGCTTATAAATAATTGTTTATAATTTATCTAACTTTAGTGCAGTGATTCTTAACAATATAGTGATAACTAGAAGTTTTCTATGAGAAAAAAACCCAGAGTAAAGATACTTTTCCTTCATTTGCCCTTTTTTCACTTTTTTCCTGTGTTTTATGGTTGCAGTATTGTATTTTGATGGTAAAAGAGCCATAATTTTTTGCTGTTAAAAAATATATTGGCTTATCCTATTCTTTAAATTGAAAATTATTTTTTGTAAAGCGTCTCGATACCAGAAGTTCATGCCCCCACTTTCTATTACTTACTAGGTTCATGACCTTAGCAGACTTGTAAAACGCTGTACACTTCTGTTTCTCATGGAAAAAGATAAGGAAACTTGCTTTACTTATTTAGTTGTGTTCTTGTGATGCACAGATGGAATATAGTGTGTTTTTATAAAATGTGTTGTGTGAAAATATAACAATTTTTAAAACTGTTAATGTCATTAAAGAATTGTACTTTAACCATGCACAAGGCCCTGAATTCAAACACTAGTTCAAAAGACAAAAGAATAATACTTTTTAAAATTATGGCTCTGTTACTACATACATACCAGGAATATTTACTGACAATGTAGTAGGTTTACAAGGAAATGTAGATCATCTACATAGAAAACTTACACGTAAGATGTGTTACTCAGAATTACAGAAAGCAGCATGCATATTATATTAATTCTAAAGGTGTAATTCCAAAATAATGAAAATTTCACATATTCCTAAAGCATGTAAGAGGAAGATTAATATTCAGAGTCATAAATTTGATGATTGATTGTTGAACGCTAAATAAGTTAAACATGTTTGCTAGGTTGAAAGGGAAAAGTATTTCTTTCCCTCCCTCGCTATAATTTTTCTTTTTAAAATTTTTGTTTTTATGTAGAGAAGGTAGTAAAATGTTTCATTTCACAAACCAATTAAAATGTTTTGATATTTTAGCTCATATGGCAGTTTAAATTTTTGTTACGTTCCATGAAGCCTGGTAATTTTTCAAATAACTGACAAGATCCTCCTTCCTTTGCTTTTTATGAAATAGATAAAATTATAACAAAATTTTGCTGGTTCTCATAATTAATATTCAAGTTTTTGGTCTTCCTGAGCACATAGTTGATTATTCTTTCTCCTGTGTCTTTCAGGTGGCTAAATTCTTTTATTTAAGGGCTGGAGATACAGCTCAGTGGGGTAAGTGCTTGCCGCTAAGCACTTAAGGCCCTGAGTTCGATCCCCGGTCCCGGAAAAAAAATAAAAATAAAAATAAAAATAAATTCTTTTATTTAAAATAGACAATGAGGAATTTTTTGAGATCTTGTTTTCATTTTAAATATTTTGTAAAGGAACACATTTAAATCAGAATATTTGCCTCATATATTCCATTTTAACAGTAGATTTTTGAATAAATGTTAAGAATTCTTCCCTTGTTTTATTTGTTCTTGTGGTGGTAACAGATCTGTAAGCTATATAATCTTTCAAATTATTCTAAATTTTCTTTAAATATGTTTGATAAGATAACACAGTATGGTTAAAGGCCCTTTTGTAGCTCCCTAATTCCCTTCATCCTGTTCTGTAAGTAACAACAGTCTTCTAACATGTGTGTATCCTTCCTGTCCAAGTTAAAATTATGTACCTGATCATCTGCCTATTCATACATCCTTAAATGTTATACAATATCACTTGGAAAATTTTTAAGTGCACTTTCTAATTAAGAACTGATTTACAATATGAAATTCACTGATCTTCAGTGTGCTCACTGAATTATGACAAGTGTGAGCCAGTCTAATAAATCACCAAATTTAAAGAGTAGGCTGTAGGAGCTCCAGTTTATAGATAATTAGACTCAGGTATGAGAAGCCTAGGACACATATTTGCCGTCTGAAGTGGTGACAGACTGAAGGGGAAGAGCTTTTACTTTGTGGGATCTAACGCTAGGTAGATAATGTCACACTTGAGGTGAATTGTAGGATACCCACTTCTTAAGGTATTGGTTAATGTGGAGGGGCCACATATTTGGCATCAAAAGTGTTGTGATTAGAAACAGATCATGCTAAATATGTTAATAAGCCAAGTTTATTAGGGTACTGTAAGTCTTCTAAATGGCTATTATTTTGCTTGCTCGTTCTGCCCATTCCTGTTTTGCTCACCTTTTGCTTACATGCTTAAGTCTTCCGTATCACTGAGGTGTTGGCCTTTTACCTTTACAAAATGTTCTCCTCTGTGTGTGTAATAAAACTTACTTCATAATATACTTTGTCTAATATTGGTATAGATAGGTTACCTTTCTTTAGCATTTGTCTACTTATGTTGTATAATTTCAGTCTTTATGTGTGCATTTATTTGAAAGTAAACAATATGTAGTTTTCCTTTGTAAGTCCAAATTTATTAGCAATAGTTTTCCCCTCACTAAAACATATACTCCACTAGCTTTTATATATACGCTGATGTATTTGTTCATTTAGCCAGTGTTTTTTAAATTTTTATTGTTTTTATTAATCAAATATTACATCATTTTCTGTTTTGCTAGTTATTCATTTTCTTCTTAGATTATTTTATTTTTCTATTTTTATTGTGTATTATATCCTAGAGAGTATAACATGCACTCTTCACTTATTAGGTTCTATTATAAATTAATACTTTCACTGATGCTTGAATAATGCAGGAATTTCAGAATGTTTTACCTCCATTTACCCGTTTTGCCTGTGTTTATACTGTCATTGTATAGTTTCAATGTGTGTCTTAAGCTACACAATTCATTACTATCACTTTAATACAAGCTGTTTTCACCAGCTTTCCTTTAGACTTACCTACATATTCATCTTGTAGTGTTTCTCATTCTATCATATACTTTTATATTTCAACACAATGTTCCTTCTAAAAACCTTTCTTTAAAACATCTGTTGGAGATAAAGGCTTTTTGTTTAAAAAGATTTTTATTTAGTTTATATTTTTAGAAATCATTTTCACTGCATGTAGAATTTCAGGTTAATAGTTACTTTCTGTTGGTACTTTATTTTTTTCTCTCTTTTTATTTTAAGAGAAAAGGAAGAAGACATTAACAAACAGACATCCATTTATAAAATAGTGTAAGAACAATCCAAGCAATGCAGAGTTACAGACAAAGCGGTAGGAAATTAGCAGTGGTGGTTGTATCACTACTGATATCTTCAAAGTGGTTTCTCAGGAGAACACACTCTGTTGGTACTTCAAAGCTACCCTTTTGTTCTCTTCTGGCTCCACTATTACTATGAAAAGTCAGCTTCTTGTCCTACTGCTGATCCTTGTAAGTTATTGTACTTCTAAAGATTTTTAATGTGTCTTCTTAGCAACTTGCTATAATGTCGCATAGATAGTTTTCTTTGTATTTATCCAGCTTTTTAAAATCTCTGTGTTTAATGGTTTTTTGTAATAGCAACAATAGAATATTTTATTGTATTTTCTTATGTAGGAATGTGTGTATATACATATATGTAGATAAAACACTAAACAGCACATTTTATGTACATACACATAAACACACATTTTTGGAGACTTTAGAGTCAGTCTTGTAGCTGAGCTCATTACTTCAAGTAAATTTTGGTTGATTTCCTTAGCTTTCTGGCTGTAATTATAGCATCTGCAAAATAGAATAGACACTTTTGTTCTTTTCTTTCTGATATTTATGTATAACTTTAAACTTTATTGATGTTATTGGCAACATTTCTGGTACATTATGTCATGATTTAAGAAAATCAAAGTGCATCTGAGCTTGAAGAATAAAGTAGATTCTGTTTTCAGTACCTGTTCCATCATGTCTATAACAGAAGTCCAGTGTTAATGTTGCTTAGTTTCCTCTTTAAAGGGCTGGAGATAAAAACAGTGTGATGACGGGTGTTGTACATGCTTCTAATCCCAGCCTCTGGGAAGGCTGAGGAAGGAAGGGTACAAGCTCATTGCTAGCGTGGACAGCTGTCCCAAAATAGCAAGAGCCAGGGACGTACTCAGCACGAGATCATTAGCCTAGCAGGTGCAAGGCCCTCGATTCCATCCATGTTACAGTGCACACACAAAAAAATTCAAAGACAGTTCGAGTCAAAATAAGCAAATCAGTGTATAATTGGAACATTAGAAGCAGTGGTTTCTAATCCATTTTCCTGGGCGTTACTAACATTTCCGACAACTGAGTCTCCCGGATACATCTCTCCCTGGGCCTTAGATCTTTAGTGCTGTAGTCTGTATATATAAAAGTCCTTACCTCAAGGTGCGGACATTTTTCTCGTTACTAGTCCCCCATTCTCCACATTCCTTCTTCAGGGGTAAAAGATACATTCTTACATAGGAAAGATAAGTTTAAACAGTACAGACCAGACAGTTGTCTTTTCTAATGAATCATAGTACTGGTCCAATCCCCGGTACCACACACAAAAAAAAACACACACAAAAGCTTCTTTATCATAGTTATTTTATTAATCTTGCAGCTGTAAACTGTTTTAAGTGTTTGAAACAGTATACACAAAAACATGACGTGAAGACAAACCAACCCATTATAATCTTGGAATCGAGAAGGGATAAATCGTTGTAAAAGAATACTGTCAAGTTGAGAATTTTGTTCCTGCTTTTCTTTGTATGCCCTCTAGTGGAGTATTTATTGAAATGAAATAACTAGAAAGACTAATAAAATGTTCTGTGTCATTTGGGAAAAAATTTTTATTTGCGGTTACATAATTATGCAAACTTCGTTCTTCTAAGTAACAACAAAAAGCTACGTAATATCACCAGTAAGTTAAACTGGGTTTGTTAAACACTTATATGCTGGACACTAAGACCGAAAATGGAGGCGCTCGTTTACGCTGTGAGAGTGTCCCAGCGCACTGCAGTAGAAAGGGGCTCTCTCAGACACAGCCCGGTAAGAGGAGGTAGGCGTCTCTAGGAATACACAATAGGAAACTTAGCTAAGGTAAGACGACAAGTGAGACTTCTTAGAGGCCCATCTCCGTTTTGAAAATTGAGGTCAGCTAGAGATGCAAAAATGAATATTTAGTACAGAGGGAGATGGATGTCAGTGAAGAAGGAGGAAAGAGCATGCTTTGGTAAGGTGCTCGCAAATAATATAACTGCAAATAGTGCGACAGAATCATTATGTTGTTAGAGTAGAAAGTGGGTCAGACGAGGCAGTATCTAGATACAACCACCATGATCCGTGGTAGAAAGAACGGGAATTCTATTGTGAAAGCTATTGAGCAGCTCGTGAGGGTGAACATAAGGGCTTTATAACAGTTTTTCTGACCACCTGTTACAGATGAATCTAGAGCCAGAGCCAGGGACCATATATTCAGAGTTGCAAATAGAAGTATATTTGCCTGAATTTGAGGAGCACTGGCTCCGTTATAACTCAAAACAGAGTTTCTAATTTTTAATTTGTATGTAAAGTTCTTACCATAAGAAGGTTCCTGTTGAAGTTTGAAAACTCATGTATGTTATGGAGGATAAAATCTCCCGTTTCTCCTTATCGTTAGGTATTCTTCAGAGTTCATTCCATGGGTTAGGGTTTTTCATTTGTTTTGTTTATGGCTTTTACATAGGATTATACTCTACATTGTATTGAAGTTCACTTTTTGAACTAACTAGCTTTTCATGGACTCACCTGCCAGTATGCTTAGATATCCTGCTGAGTATAATAGTTATATGGGTATGATACCATTATTTAACCCAATATTTTATTAAACAGCATTCAGACTATTTCTAGATGTTTAGTGTTACTAAAGATTGTGATACATGTTAGCAAATTGTCCCCTGAAAAATTTGAAGAATTTCATTTTACCTTCAATAATATTTGTGTAAGTTTTCCTCCAACAATATTTGAATAGTTGAGCGTGCACACCAGTGACAGTGCTAGATATTTTTTGTTTTCAGTTTCCAATCCGATTTGCAAGTACTGATGCCTCAATTTAGTGTGCCTGCTTTTCCATTGTATTTAATCGATTAGTCTTTTACATTTTAATTACTTGTATTTGTCTATTAATGACCTGTATCCTTTGCAGTTTTTCTATTTGATGGTCTACTTTTTTATAGATGTATAAGATCATTTTTATATTGTATTTTTCAGGTTTTTTATGTGTCTTGAAGATGCCATTTTTAGGGGAGTAGTTTATGCTTGTAAATAATTTTATGCTGTGATTTTTATCCACCTTTTGAGAAAAAAATTTCAGAAAGCTAACTTCAAAAAATTTGAACTCAGAGCTTTTAATAATTTTACTTCTTTAATACTTCCAAGGAATAGATTATACTAGTTCTTTCTATTTTTTTTTTAATTCTTTCTAAATAGTACTAATAGTTCTTTCTATAGTTCTACAACAGGGGAAAAAAGCTTTTCAATTCTTTTGTAAAGCAAACATGATATTTATTCTGAAATTCAATTAAAAAGTTATTCACCCAAAAGAACTATATGCATCATTTGTTATGAACATAGATATAAAAGTCCTAAATTTCTTTAATTACTAAGTTTATTAACATAATTTAAATATAAATGATCACATTCATCATAGGGAATTTGTACATAATATATCTTGATTCTCTTTTTTTCCCATTTCATTTCCCTCCCTTCAATCTCTCTTTCCTCTTTATTTACAAAGCTTTATTTCTCTTTTATCTTTTTCTCATTTTTTCTTTCCCCTTCCTAACTTTCCTCCCTTGCCCTCTCCCTAGTTACTCTTTCCTTTTGAACAGTTTCTTCATATTTTACAATGTCTATTATACATTTTTTATTCTCGTTTACACTTTCAGTTTCTCACACTAGAGATAATGCAGTATTTACATGTTTGTCTGATTCGTTTAACTTAGAACTGTGGTTTCAAGGTCCATCTATTTAACTATAAATGTCTCAAGTTTATCCTTCACATTTTTAAAATCCATTCATCAACTGATGAACATGTGGATCATTTCCAAGATTTAGTTATTACAAACTGTGCGGCTATAAACATGGATGTGCATGTATTGCTGTGGTATGATGCTTTTAATTCTTCTGGGAAAATACCAAGAAGGAAACTAGCTGGATCAAATGAGACATCTAATCCTACTTTTCTGAGGAATTTCCACACTGATTTCTGCAGTGGTTGTGCAGTCTACACCAACAGGAGAGAAAGATTCCTTTTCCTCTCTTGCCCACCAGCATTTGTTATTGGTCTATTTCTTCATAATGGCCGTCCTTTCTGTAGTAAGATGGAATCTCAATTTTGTTTTAATTTACATCTCTTGAATGACCAGAGATGCTGAATATCTTTTTCATATATTTGTTTGCTGTTTATACTTCTTCTAAGAAGTGTTTTCGTCTCAAGATGCCCATTTTTGGATTAGGTCTTTAAATTTAGGGGGTGCGATTTTTTTTTTTTAATTCTTTTTATGTTCTAGATAGTCCTTTGTCTGAAGAACAGCTGGCTAAAATTTTACTACCATTCTGTGGGTTGTATTTGCACTTTGTTGATTTCTGTGCAAAAGCTTTTTAGTAAGACTAGATCCCAGTTGTTCATTCTTTGTAGTATCTTGCATGCAGTTGGAGTTTCATTCATAAAGTGTTTACCTACCTGTCTTTAACACTGTCTTTATCTTCCAGCAGATTTGTTGTTTCTGTTTTAATATTTATATCTTTAATCCATTTTGATTTTAGTTTGTTGCATGGTGATAGACATGGGTCTGGTATTAGTCTTTGGCAGGTGGAAAGCCAGTGTTTCCAGCACCGTTTTTTAAAGAGGCTGTCTTTCTTCCAATGGAAGTGTTTGGCTCCTTTGTCAAAGATAAATTGGCTAAGTGTGTCTGTATTGTGTCTGCATCTTCTAATCTCTTCCACTGATCCCCAGGTTTGTTTTTGGTTTTTTGAGGGGCGTGGGGAGTTGGTCAGTACCATGCTGTTTTTGTCACTGTAGCTCCACAGCATAATTTGTGAAGCTCCCTACTCTGCCTGTGTTGCCGAGAATTGTTTTTGCTGTGCTAGGTCTCTTCTGTTTCCAAATGAATTTTCGGAATGTTTTCTCTAGTTCTGTGCGGCATGATAATAGTATTTTAATTGGGACTATTAAATATGTATAACAATTTTGGAAGTACGTCCATTTTCATTATGTGGTTCTTTATACCCAATAGCAAGGGATGTCTTTCCATTTTCCGATACCCACTTTGAACTCTTTTTTCAGAGTACTGTAGTTTTTATTTATGGAGATCTTTTACTTCCTTTATTAAATTGATTCCTAAGTATTTCATTTTTTTCAATGCTGTTATGAAAGGGATTGTTTCCCTAATTTCTGTCTCAGTAAGTTTATTATTTGGGTTCAGGTATGCTATTGATTTTTGAGTGTTGACTTTATATTCAGCTACCTGATTGAATTTGGTTATTAAATCTGGAAATCTTGGTGGAGTTTTGAGGATCTTCTATGTAAAGTATCATATCATCTGCAAATAATGATGATTTAACTTCTTCCTATCCTTTATTCCTTTTCCTTCTTTCTCTTGTCTAGTTGTTCTCTTGTCTAATGTTTCTAGAACTATACTGCATAGGAGAGTGATAGTGGAAATGTTTGTCTTGTACCTGATTGTAGAAAGAAAGCTCTTAGGTTTTGACTGTTAGTATTATGTTGGATGTTGGCTTGTCATAGATGGCTTTTGTCAGATTGAGATAAAGACCATCTATTCCAATTTTCTGTAGGGATTTTATTACAAATGGGTGAGAACTATAGCCCAGTCTCTCTAATGAAGATAAATACAAAAACTCAGAATAACATACTAGCCAACAGAATGGAATTGTAAAGACCAGGTAGAATTCATCCCAAGCATACAGGTGTGGTTCAACATATGCAAATCAATAAATGTAATACAGAGCCAAAGACAGAAATCACTTGATCATCTCAATAGATGCAGAAAAATCCTTACTTCTTAATGAAGTTTCAGCAAATTTAATGTTACCAGCATATTAGCTGGTTAGTACTATAATCAAATAGAATTCATGTCAACTATGGAAAAACGGTTCAAACAATTTTATAAATAGGTCAAGGGACTGTTTTTTAAAGGAGAGTTGTCCATAAAAAAAAAAATAAAAATAAAAAAATAAAGGAGAGTTGTCTTTGTAACATATGCCATAAAGTTATTTTATAAAATACAACCTTTGTAAAATTTGATTAGATGAATAGTTCTTTATTTCATAAACATCTATCTGAAGCCAGAACAAGTCTCATGTATAATGGCAAAACACCAGCACCGTTTATATTGATATCAGGCATAAGACACACAGTCATGTTTTGAGTAATTTTTATTTTACTATTATTTGGGGAACTATTGAATTATTTTAGGGACAAGCAATTCAATTAGGAAGAGAAAATGAGTCCTAGTTAATGAAACAATTGATAATGACAGGGCAGTTACTTTTTTGCCTGGTTCTGTTCGTACCGAATGTTATTATCTCATTACCACAGGTTATAAGATCACAAGTAGGTGCACAAATGTAGCAGCGTTTTTTACGCAGATACATAAAACCCAAGGCAATGTTTAAGAAACTGGCCCAGTGTTACACAGATGATAAATGCTCAAGCTAGATTGGAAAGTAGACAGACTGGCTCTGTAGCTTATACTCTTAACCACAGTTTGACAGACGTGGGTAGTTTTATGGGAACATAGCTGCATCATTTGTTTATGCGCTATCTGTGACAACTTTAGTCACAGAAGCAGTTTAGCCGTTGTGGCCTGCTCTCACGCCAGAGAGATTCAGAGATTTACTCTCCGTCCCATACAGAAACAGTTTGCTGGCCGGTGACCTAAGCCGTTTGGGTTCTCTTGCCTCTGATGAAGCTATTTTTTGATTAGGAAAGAGGAGATATAGTAATTTTTAAGATTATATTGATTATATACTTGGTAACCCCCAAGATAATCAACTCAGAAACTGTTAGAAATAATAAGTGTAAAGTAGTTTTTCAGTGCTGATGTGCCAATTTTCATTTCCAATTTGCATATAATGACCAATTTAAAAATGAGATTATAAATCTCATTGTAAAGAGCAAAAACATAAATATCTAGAGATAAGTGTAAAAGAAACAGGAAAGACCTCAATGAAAAAAAAATTTCAAACTACATTGGGTAAAATAGAAGATTGATTAGCCATGTCATTTGTTGGCTGAGATGACTAAGTATTTAAAGACTTTTTTAAAAATGTAAGTTAATTTATAAAAGTAAACATCTTGTTTGGAGAATAAGCCCAGAGTTTTAACTTGGGAAATAATTCTAAACTTTCAGGAAATAATCTGAAAAATGTTAAGGAATTTTTGAAAAGTAGCTTCATGACTTCAAGATACTAAGCTGAGAATATGTTAAAACTTTACTTTCTTCCTCTACCAAATTTTAGATATTCAGGTGTTAAAATATTTTAATAATGTTCCATTTAAAACAAAAAGGGGAATTAGCTCTGGAATGTAGGAGTAACTCTAAAGAAATAGACAGATGCAGCCAGGTCTAACGGTATAGGCCCGTAATGCCAGCACTCTTAGAGGCTGAGGCAGGAGGATCGCAAGTTCCTGGGCAGCCCAGAGACTTGGCAAGACCTTGTCTGAAAATAAAAAGATGAAAAAGGTGGGGCATGCCACTCAAGTGCAAGCCCTGGGTTCAGTCCCCAGTAGTACCACACGCGCACACACGCGTGCACGCACACGCGCACACGCACGCACACGCATGCACACGCACACACGCGCACGCGCACACACGCGCGCACGCACACACGCGCGCGCACACGCACGCACACGCACGCGCGCACACACACACACGCGCGCACACACGCACACACGCGCGCACACACGCGCACACGCGCACACACACACGCACACACGCGCGCACACACACGCGCACACGCGCACACACACACGCACACACGCGCACGCGCGCAGTGTGAGGGGAACAGAGGGAGCCCGGAGGGAGCGCAGTGAGGAGAACGGGAGCAGCGGAAGGGTGAGGACCCTGGCAGCCCCTGAGTCATCACTTACGGCCGGCCGGGTCAGGGCTGCTGACTTCATCTGGAGAATGTGCGTGTTATGAAATGAAGTAGAGACAACAGTCCACAAAGGAGTAATTTATCCTACAAACGTAGAAAACACAAGAGAATCCTGAAAACAGAATTTATTCTTCTGAGGGATACAAGAGCGATTTGCCTCCACAAAATAACATGTAGGAATCACAAAGCCAGAACAATGAACTACGAAAAAGCCAACGCTGAATATTAAAACTATATGTGCAAAATAGCAGCACTCAGCTGAAGAACAGATTAGGAAACTGGGAGCTAGATGTAAAGCAACCACTTGTATATAACACATAGGGTAACAGAAAGGAACAGTACAAAGGAGGGGCTAAGAGGCACGGAGGGCCTCACCTGCAGCTCTAACGTCTGGCTAACAGTTCCAGAAGGAGAAGATGGAAGGTGCACTATATTTGAACTAATGATGATAAGGAATACTCCCAAAATGAAGGCACCGATTTTTAGGATTAAGAGATCCTCAGGGTGCATGGAAAAATTTATATACAAATAGAGCTATAAATTAATGTACATTTTGCATAAAAATTAAAATACACAGACACATTATCATGAACTTCAGAAAAGTACTAAAAGTAAAGCAAAAATCCTGAATGTTATTTACTAATGAGACAATTCATCTATTAAGACAGTTCCCATACAGAAGTAGCCATCTAAGTTTATATCCAGCAGTATATAACATCTGTATAGGGAAGCAGATGGTATGAGAAACTTTGAATCTGTTACTGTGTAATTATCCAATCTATCTTAGTATGGAGATTTTTCAAATAAAGCAGCCATTCTTCTTCTAGGTGTCTTCCAAAAAGCATTACAGACACCATATTGCAATGATGCATACATACCCGTGTGTATTATAGGCACATCTCAGAAGCACCTGTATGTCCCTCCACAGGTGACTGGATAATGACAGTGGGGCACATACACACAACAGAGCACTGCTCTGCCACAAGGAAAGGTAAACCTGAATTATTTGTGGGAATATGGGTGCACTGTGAGAACATAATTTTAACTGAAATAAATCAGGCACAAATTTAAATCTTTCATGGTTTCTTTTATATGAGAAACCCAAACTATGAATAAAAAGCAAAATAAAAATAGGTAAATTGGAAATGGGGAGTCTTTTACCACAAAGAAGGGGACTAAGCAGTGGAGGGCGGGGAGGGACAGGTGGGGAGGGGTAAAGAAGAACTAAGATTTATACAAGTGTACCAGCTCCTCATGAGTGCGACTGCTGTGTACTGCAAGCAGGTACCAGTAGTTTCTTAAAATTTTTGAAAAGCAGAAGAGAAATAAAACCACAACACCTAGGAAAAGGATTAGCAATTTAAAAATTTACCTAATACATAAAGTTATTAAAGGAAAATACTGACAAGTGAATTTAAAATTAGGAATTCATGAGGAGATCTAAATAAACCATAAATAAGATTTCTTGGCACTTAAAATGTGATATTTGAATTCAAAATTTGGGAAGAATATGGAAACAAAAGATTGATCATAACAATTACATTATGGGGAAGAAAAAGTCTTTGAAGACTATATGTTGAGGGGAAAAGAAAGACTGCGTAGTATAATAATTACGAGGTTTTAGTTTAGTGTATGGGAAGGGGGAAAAACACATTTAAGCACTTATTTTGACATTCTCTAAGGAGAAAAAAGGTTTTGTGGTGTTTTTCTTTTCTTTTTTTGTTCTGTGTAGTGAACCCAGGCCTCTGCATAAGCTAGACAGGTACTCTGCTACTAAGCTGAACCTCTGGCCTCTAACCCAGAAGAATTTTTTGTACACTTCCAGGCAGAATTGTGCTTTTAACAAAGGAAAATCAAAAATCAGCATGTTGCACAGAATGGTGATTATATAAGCACTGCACTATATATTTCAAAATTGCTAACAATATTTTTTAAAGAATTGGGAGGCATACTAGTCTCTAAAATAAATCCTCAGAAATTGAACAGAAATAAGCTCATCAAGAAGAAAATTGAAAAGGCTTTTCAGCCAGTTCGTTTTTTTGTGTGTGTGGGATGTCCAGAGGAAGGAAAACTTGGGATTCATGACCTGAAGACAAAACTTAAGTCTAATATTAGGCTGGAGTGCTATGCAGCTGCAGGTGCCCAGTGATTTTTATAGGTATGATGTTAAGAATTTTAAGAAGTGAATTGACAGTGAAAGTCCTGAGACTAGGTGATGTCATTCTGATGTGGTTTTATATTGAGAGAAGGAAAGAGTATTGAGTTCTATTGTATAGAACATGACTAGGAAAAGAAGAGTCCACACAACCATTGATTTCCACTAAAGCGTTGTGTGTTAGAAGGAAACTACAGTGGTTTGAAGAGAAGAATTCTTTACACTGACTTAGGAAATAAGATACAAATTGGTATTAGAATATTATCAGTAGTACAGATAATTACCATGCCAGTTGGGTAGACCAGTTAATACAGAGTTTTAAAACTTCCTTGAAGAGTTCATAAGATCGCTACTTCATTGAACTATACATCGTTATGGTTTGTGTCTAGATGCTCCCCCCAAAGCCTTTTGCCTTTTCAGATGGGGCTTTCAGGAGTGTGTGATTGATTCATAGTGCAACACTGTGATTGTGAGTGCTGGGATTAATGGTGGGTTATTGCTGGACCAGTCCACTGGTTGGACTGGCACCACCCTAATCCCTGTAGCCTGGATGCACTATATGTGACTTGTCTTCCTCTTTTTCTGTCTTCTACTGCCATGAACAGTTGCCCCTCTGCCATGTGCCACCCTGCCTTGGAGCCAGCCGATTATGCACTGAAACCTCTACAAACTGTGAACTAAATAAACCCTTTTTTCCCTTTCAATTTGGACACCAAGTATTTTGTCTCAGCAATGAGAAAAGTATCTAAGACAGCAGTCAAGAAATTGTAGATGTTACAAATTTGTATAGATTTAAAAACTTCTGGGAGAATTGTCATTTTTCCCATCAAAATTGCTATGCAGCATTAGAGACGGTATCATATGAATAGTTTTAATAAACCAATTAATCTATGTTTTAAAGTAGGCCCTATTATAAATTTACTGTTGCTGGAGTCAGAAAGCAGTGCAACATTATTCCTCTGAAAAGAAAACAGCTTCACATTTCTAAGACAGTAAACTGTAATTGGCCAAGAGTAGAGGCAGGAAGAACAAATTTGAAGCCACTGCAATAATGCAAATCAGAGAAAGCAGAGATGATCTGGACTCCTGCGGTGGCTAATGTTATAAGTGCTCACTGAAGCATGTGTTTTGAAGGGAGAAACAATAGGACCTGCTGTGACTTCTGTATGTAGTGATAGAGAAGAGTCACAGACAAACTGAATTTTATGCCTGAGTAATGTCTTTAATGGTGGCTCCCTAGAATAGGAAAGATTGTGAGGAGCAATTTGGGCTTTTGTGGACAGAAGTGGAATGGAGACCAGACATCAAGAGGTGTAATTTAGACACAGTGAATAATTTGAGTATTTGACTTGATTTTCTATGTATATTATCAAGGAAATTCTCTCTCTACCCTTTAAAGATTAGCATTCTTCATACAGCCAGTATATAGGAACTACTTATTATATTAGGAAATAGAAGAAACATAAACATGTAAATTGTTTTATGCTAAAGACATTGGTACTAAGTGATCAGATTCAGGATATACCTATGCTAACAAATTGTATATAGAATACTATTCTGTTAACAGATAACAGAAGTGATATGAATAACACACTTTTTAGTCAGATCACAAGTGTGAAATTGTTTTTTGTCTGTTCTTTGTGGTTGTTTTCAGATATTAATAATTTCTCAGGAAGATCAAGCCTAGAATATCAGAACTCCATTAAAACAGACCATGTGTTAAAATTAGCCCAAATAGTACGGATAAAATCTTTCTAGTGTCCTTTAGAATAAGCCCCCAAAAGTTAAAAAGCTCCTGCACAGCAAAGTTAATAGTTAATTGTTAATAACAATTTTTCTACAGAATAGAAAAACATTTTGCCAGCTTTTCCTCAGACAGAACTAATCTTTAGATTACATAAAGTACACAAAGTATTAAACCACTCGCAAAATTAAAAAAGAATAAAAATAGGACTAAAATGAACATGTACTTCTCAGAAGAAGGACAGATGGCCAATAAACACATGAAAAAAGTGGTCTCTGGCCATTAGAGAAATCCAAATTAAAACAACACTGAAATTCACCCTTATTCCAGAAAGAATGGATATCATCAAGAAGTCAAATAACAAATGCTGGTGAAGCTGCAGAGAAAAAGAAACCCTCTTCCTACAGTTTTGGTGGGAATGTAAACTAGTAGTCATTAGGGAATACAGGATGGAGATTCATCAGAAAACTGAAACTAGGAATTCCATTTAACCCAGCTGGTCCTTTTCTAGCTATCTTCCTGGACGGGGTAAAGACACCCTGTTACAGTGGCACATGCGTGCCTGTGTTTACAGCAGCACAGTTCATAGCAGCTAAATCTCGGAAGTAGTCTATATATCCATCAGCAAATAAGTGGATTAAAAAATGTAGCATTCATGCAAATGGAGTACCGGAAAGGATAAACGAGTCATTTGTAGAAAAATGAATGCACCATCAGACCATGACGTTAAGTGAAATAAATCGGACGTACTAGCTTAGTATTGTATATCTTTTATAGAAGAAAGGCAAAATATAAATAAAGAACAAAATAAAGGTAGCTGATAGGCGCTGGGGAAGTAGATCCTTTGCAAAAGGGAAGGAGACCGAGAGATGGAGGGAGGCAAAGGGAATGAAAAAGAACGTGAGATGTATCATGTGCACGCGCCAACTTTCCGTGAGAAACACAGTCATACACTGCAAACATGCCCAGTAAAAGTTTAAAAATTTAAAATAAGTGTATATTCTATTTTAAAAAGAGAATAGACCCAGAAGCAGACTAACTTCCAGGAGTAGAGAGATTGAATTTCTTTTATTTCAAGAAATGATAAACTACAGAGAAACCGCTATCCTCCCCCTACCCTCTCAGAAATATTAGGCACGTTCTATTATTTGACTGATCTCTTTTTTGATTAGAGTAAGCGTCCAAGTCAGAATAAAATCCTTTCCGTCTTAGGCTAAAATAGAGTCAGAATGCGTTAAGAAATAAGAGAAAGGGTTTTTTTATTTTAAATTGTATTTATTCAGTCTGCTAAATGTAGTACATGTTTAATGAGAAAATCCAGTGAAGCAAGGACGAGTCTCTTCCATCGCTACACCCCCAGCATAAACGTAGTGTGCGCTGTTAAGCTTGTTCTTTTTTTTTTTTTTTTTTTTTTTTGGTACCAGGAATCAAACTCAGGGCCTTGTATTTGCCAGACAGGTGCTGGTGCTGCTGAGCTGTATCGCCAGCTCTGTTAATTTTCCAGATGAATGTGTAAATGAACAAACATGTTAGAAAGCAGGGCTCAGTGAGTTCTTACGTTTCTTCACTAGAGGGTGCTGTGTAAGTGCTTAGTACTTAAGGTTGGATTTTTTAAAATTACTTGGTTTAGCACAGCTTTTCTTTTTCTTTGCTTTCACAGCAGTATTGATGGTACTGAGTATGACTGAATTAATAAATCTGAGTAGCTGTTAAGGACACCGTTAATGTAAGTGTTTCTTTTGCTTCTCTCCTTAGGAGGCTGATGACTCCAGTCATGTATGCTGCCCGGGGCGGCCACCCTCAGGTCGTGGCTCTCCTGGTTGTTCATGGAGCAGACGTCAATGCCCAGGATGGAAATGGTTACACTGTAAGAAACACTTTTTAATGTTCCACTTTAGTTTTAAACATTGGTACTTTTATTAGTAGTCTATAAAAATAGTGAGGTTTTGGTTGGTTATTACAAAGAGTTTTATGAAGTAGTAATTATGAAGGCCTGGGACAGAATCACTGTTAGTGAAAAACAGAAAAAAACTGAAAGAAAAAAAGGGATTATTTGATTTTTTTTTTTTTTAGTCCTTTTTCCTGACAAAAGAAGCTGTAATAGCTTGGGCTCTCAAATACACGTAAGAATTCATTTTTGTAGAAAACATTGTAGTGATTGGCAGATAAATCATTTTGCTCTGTAGCATCACTTAGCTAAGTAAAACATCTTTGGTTTTATAAAATCAGTGAGCATTGTAGTCAGCTTTGGAAATATGTTTACATGATATTGTGAAATGAAGAGATTGCATCATTCTGTTAGTGATGTTTTCTTTCCTTTATGCCATAATGCTGCTGAGACTGTGTCCGAGCCGCTTCACATACACTTTAAACTTTCCTCCCCACTTACAGGCTTTAACATGGGCAGCGCGTCAGGGTCATAAAAATGTAGTTTTGAAGTTACTGGAACTTGGAGCTAATAAAATGCTACAAACCAAAGATGGAGAAATGCCAAGCGAGATTGCAAAAAGAAATAAACATCTTGAGGTATCCGTCTATATATCAGGCTACTTGTTCTGTCACGTCACGTTATCCTATATAGCACTTTCATTATTTTAGAATCCACAAGTGTAGTAAGAATATTTGGGGGTGTTATTAAATGTTTAAATGTATGTTTGCTGCAAGTAATGAAAACTTTATTTTGCTAGAGTATTCCTCTTCTAATTTAGATGCATTGTAATGTATAATTTAAGTTATATAAAAGGATAATAAAAACTTGCTAGAAATAAAATTATAACAAGGCTATTTAAACATTTCAAACCCTGTCATATTTTTAAGAATTAACATATATTGAGATTGATATGATTAGTAAAACATCAAGACATGAATATGTAACTAAAACCCTGGTGATTTTAATTAATGGATATTAGAAAATTTAAAAATTAAATCCTTAAAATGACATTTGTCCCTATACTTGTGACAAAATATGTGGTAGAACAATAATGCAGTTCAGTGTATGATTTACTGTCATTTGGTTTTAAATTCAATAATATTACTTACATATTCAATTACTTTAGTGATTTAAACTTTTGGTTTGAACTCTAAAGCTTATGCCAGACGTCTGTAATTTCTAAGCAAGGATCAAATACAGTACAATTGTAAATGAAGTTATTTAGTTCAAAAGTTCATAACACCAACTTTCTGAATTTTAAAGTATGTGTAATTCCAAAGGTCCCATCATATAATCATCAGGCCATGTCACTTTTACTGCATGTAAAATAACTGTCTCTAATATTTTTAGCAACCTAATAAACATGCCTATCATTTTACAAATAAAATGTACATTTTCAAAATTATTTTAGAGTAGATGTCCTGTAAAACTTCAAACAAAAAGCTTATACTTTTTCTTTAAAGGTTTGAAATTTTAAAAAAAAATTGGTTTGTTGTGTTATGAATTTTTCAATAGATAACACCAAATTTGACATAAGAGATGTATGAATATCAAAATTTATTTTGAGTCATCCTTCATTCTTTACAGTAAGATCTGATTTTATATTTTGGCTGACTGCATGATACAGCCTGACTCCCTAAGAAGTTGGACTGCAAAGCTAAAGAACCTCATCATATTTTGATGTGTACAGTTGGGATTTGTACATTTACTCATTCTTATCATTTCCTCTCCACTTAGCAATTTATGTAAAGTACTAACATAGTACTTTTTGTCATTTGTCAAAATAGTACTTCTGTTTTATATCTTACTGAAAATATTAATTGCTATCTTTCTTCAGGTTTACTAATTTGAATTAGATGTACTTCTGATTATTATAGGACTAGGAAGTATTTACTTGGTTTTATAAAAGTTATTCTCAGAGTAATATGTTGTGAGAGTTCTGTCCCTCTCACCTTGGTAAAATTTTCTTTCTACATAAAAAATCATGTTTAGTTTATTTTAAGTGTAAGTGATAGTCTAAAATCATGTTAACTACATTCCAGTGGCTTTGAACTTTTTTCAGATCTTCAGCCTCCTTTCTTTGACATTAAATCCTTTGGAAGGAAAGCCTCAGCAGCTAACTAAAGAAGAGACTATTTATAAACTATTGAGAGCAGATTCTGATAAAGAAAAAGATCACATATTTGGGTAACAACATGATTTGGTTCAACAGAATTCCTATAAATAAGTTCTTTTAAATGCATGTAGTAAATGTAAATGTGTAACCTATTTAAGAGATAAGATATTTTAAACTTTTACAAGTGTTTTTAAATCACTAATGTCTGGATTTTAGGTGCTTTGTTGTCCAGAATTTTAGAAAATTTATATTTATATGCACTAACATTAATCATAATAACTTTAACCTTAAATATAAACTTTTAGTTAAATCAGTAAGATTTATTTTTAAAAGATTCAAACCTGGGCATGGTGGCTCATGCTTGTAATCCTAGCACTCTGGGAGGCTGAGGCAAGGGGATCATAAGTTCAAACCCAGTGTAAGCAATTTAGCAATTTAGTGAGACCCTGTCTCAAAAAATGAAAATAAAAAAGCCTGAGGATATAGTTCCGTGCAAAAGCCTGTGTTCAGTCCTTTGTACTAAAAAAAAAAAAATCAAGATTAAATTTATGTTAGTGTTTAAACTGTCTTACGTCTTGCCTTGTAATTATTTTAGCACTTTTTTATTTTATAAGCTAAAATTAATTTTCCCCTAAACCCTGTACATAGCAGCAAATTATTCTATAGATGGCACACTTAAAATTATTTTTACTTACTGCAATTAAAGAGACTTTTATGTGCAGAGGTTTCACAAGGAATACATATTGATGAATATTTTGATTGTTAAGAAAGACAAACTATATTTACCACCACAATTTTTTCTCGTATCTTGCTAAAGAAAACTTGCTTTGGTCTAGGTTTATAGCTCAGTGGTAGAGTGCATCCCTAGCATACCAAAAAAACAAAAACAAAGTAAGAACAAAAAAAAAGAAAGAAAGCTTATTCTTTGATACAGAGTTAAATCCGTTGTGTAAATTTACAAGTATATTATACATAGATTCATTCTTACTCATTCCTGTTCTCTCCCTGAATTATAAGTATATACTATGTGTACATTTATGGTCTATTCTGAAATTGACATTGCTATAAATATGTGTAGTTCATATACAGCATTTGGAGATCTAGAAATATTTTTACATGGCCTTGGACTGGAACATATGACAGACTTATTGAAGGTAAGACTGCATATAAACTATGATGGTACATATATATATATAAATGTATGTATATATACACATATATTTGTTGGTTAATATAACGTTAAATGTAAATTCATTAAGCATGCCTATGAATGAGTGCCATTCCTTTTCGCCATAATTTGGAGTATATTTTGTTTTAAACTTACAATCATTTCAAAATTTTTTTCTAGAAGCTAACATAAATTAGAATCTGGCTAGATTTAACAATTTGTAATCCGCTGCCCATTGCCTTTGTATACAGTTAAGCCTTTTATTTTTGCTTTGTTCCTTCAGTTGCAAATCCTCCTCCTTTTCATCCCTCCCCTTGAGACAAGGTCTCCCAGTGTAGTTCAGGATGCCTTGACTTCATTGTGTAGTTTAGGCCGGCATGGAACTCGCTTCAGCCTTCAGAGTGCTGGGATTACAGGAGTGTGCCACAACACCCAGTTGCAGTTGCAAATCTTATATAAAATGCGGGAAGCTTGATTTTAAACTAAATGTGGTATCAGATTCTTCCTCTGATTACTAACTGAAATATGTTACTTAAATATATTTTTTCATAAAGATAATAATAGCTAGTGTAGGGTTGTCATGTTAAATTAGATTATGTACCAAGCATTGCCTAGATGCTGTAAGCACATGCAATGTGATTGTAAAATACAGTGAAATTTTTTTTTTAAGTAACATAAATTGTCATAGTCCCTCTCAAAATAATCTTCCTTACTTTGAACACACATTATATTGTTCTTGCCACATGCTGAAGCAACTTACAGTCCACATTTATAGCAGTTTCGAGGAAATTAAGACATTAAGGCATGTCCTCATCTACCTTATTTGCCAGCTGACGGGCCACACGGCTTCTCACTCTTGCCCAAAGTCAAAGCGAACACCAGCAGGTGTTTCAGTTAGTGGCATCAAGGCAGCCACAACACTGCAACTAAAGACACTCACGAAAGGGGCCTCCAGACCTGCTTCAGAAAGCGGCAAGAAGGACAGAGTGTGTGAAGTGAGGTGGAGTATTTTAAGGAAGAAGATGGCAATACGTAATAAATACTTATATAATAAATATTTTTAAAATTTAAATATGCATATATATTTTGATCAAACCACATATATTGTATATATCAGCTAGATGAAGATTCTGACAGTTTTAGTGAGAGTATGGTGCACATTCTGTTCAGATCTTTCAGAGCTGGATTTACTGTAGAGTCTTGAAACTTTTTCTTTTATAGAGAAATCTTGAGTAACAATTCATTTTTTTGATGGGTTGATCTCGTATAGTAGGAGAATTAATATTGATATTTATATAATTTCTGCCAAATCTTAGACTTTTCTTTTTACTTAAGCAAATCTGAATGTGATTGCTTTCTTTAAATCTGGAAAGCTAGTTTTGTTTGTACTTTCCAGGTGAGTATGTACTGTCCACCCACTAATACAGTACTATGTCTGCGTACTATATTCTGTTTCCTCTAGAAAGTCGGAATTTACGAGTGGGGCACGTAACTAGGTTATGTGTACTTACCAGCCTCCCCTCATACTGCTTACTTTGAAAGATGGTGAGATTTTTTCTTTTTCTGCAGGAAAAGGATATAACTTTAAGACACCTTTTGACCATGAAAAAAGATGAGTTTACAGAGGTTAGTATCACTTTCAAAAACTCAACATACATTCTTTGATATTTTTAAATTGTACCTCCTTTAGTTTCTATTCTAAAAACCGGAGCGCTGTAGCGTATGGCTGAATCTTTTGCTAGGCTCTTCATTGGATATGAAAATGGATGACCATATCCAAATCTCATTGTAATTTTAAGTTACTTTAAGTAAATTTTAAAAACATTTTGGATTTTTTTCCTACAGATTGTCAGAATGTCTTAACTAAATCTGGTGTTTCATTTCCAAATTGAAATAGATTTCTGAAATAGGCTACTTAGGAATTAGGGACATTTTATTATGTATGTGGGTATAAATATGTATTTTCCAAACAGTATGCCTTTTCATGGGTTCTCAAGATTGTAAATACCTATTATTTTGGCACCTAGTATATTAAATAATTACCAAAAAATAGCTGTAGAAAGTACAAGAGATACCTCAACAAATAAGGTATCTAAAAAGCAATGATTTTGCTTTATGAACAGATTGGAAATTGTAAATCTTTTCTATCACTAAAATTTAAAATAAGCATATTACCTAACTAAACCTATGTTGGAAAATTCAGTTTAACAGCAAAGGAGAATACAAACTGAAAGGGACCTGGTTGTTGTCTGTTATCACTGATAAGATTTTAAATACTTTGAAGGAAGCAGTTACTGTGTTTTTCTGAACTATTATATATGATTTGATTATAGCCCATCACAATTGCTTATTGTAAAAAAATTGACCACAGTTGACTATATGCCAAATATTTTAACATTGTAAATTTGTCAATCATAGTTATAAACAAACCATATATTTTAAGTAATTTGCTATTTTCCAAAATATATGTTTTCTTAAGATGCAAATTCAAGTAGAAAACATTAATAAAATTAAGTAATTCAGTATAAGTAACTTACTACACCTTAAAATTGTTTCTACATAGAATGGAATTACCAGTAAAGATCAGCAAATAATTATAGCTGCTCTTAAAGAACTAGAGATAGGAGAGATAAATTTTGGAGAGTTACCTGAAGTGGCAAACCTGGAAATCAGGTAAGGTTAACTTATCAGTTTACATAAACATTGTCTGAAACCAACTAAATTGTGATAATGTCTGATTTATTTAATTTGATACTATCATTTTCCTAAAGAAATAGATTTCAGAATGATATACTGTGTTCAAAATGGGATGCACTTTATTTTAGAAAGTGGGTTTTTAAAAAGTTACTTTACCAAGAAGTAATGCACTGAATCTTTGTAGCTCACACAGGAACATTTTGTGCTTTATTTTTTAATCACATGGTGCTGTATTAGACTCTGTAAAAATCTCTTGCTTTTCCTAGTATAGTTATTACTCTCTGTAAATCACTTTCAATATAATTGAAATTGAAAATTTGGGGCCAGAGATATAGCTTAGAGGCACAGTGTCATAGCTCAGTGGCAAGCACGAAGTTCTGAGTTCAATTTCAGGTACAGAAAACAGAAAAGAGAAAAATTTGGAGTGCTGAAAATACTTAAGCCAATAAGAAAGTATTTCCTACGTAAGTTCAGCTCTGTTTTCAGCCTTCCTAGGTAATAAATTGTGTTACTGACACATAAACTTCATGTACAATATCATAAATTTATAATCTACTGATTATTAATAATCTAAAATCTTACTTTGAAAATATTCATGTTTGATTTTGTTACCATAGAGCAGTATTTTAACTTTTAATTTTGAAATAATTATAGATGCATGTGATAGTTCAGAGACATACACCATGAGTTCCCATACACCTTCACCAAGTCTCACCCAGTGTTAATATCGCACGTAAATATAATACAATGTCAAAGACAGTGAATAGACCTAGGTACAATACACAGAGTTTATTCACATTTCACCAGTATTAGTTGTCTGTCCCTTACCTGAAATGCTCAGGACCAGAAGTGTTTTGGAGTTTTTTGGATTTCAGGATATTTGCAAAGACTTTACTTAATGAGCATCCTTAATCTAAAAATCAAAAATACAGAATGCTGTGGTATTTGATTCAAATTTCAGATTTTCCTGCTCGGGATACATAACCTGCACCATACTGTGTTGATTATTCTGATTATAGAGTAAAATGTAACATCAAGAAAAATGATGCTTTTTCTTTTATTCTTTTTCAAAATTGTCTTCTGTGTCCTAGAACCTTTCACTTTTCATGTGCGTTTTAGACCAAGTTTTTCTGTGTCTACAGAAAATCTGAAGTTTTGATAATAATAATCATTGATTAATTTATAGAGAATTGACATCGTAATTGTTAAATCTATTAATCCATGAACACAGGTATCTCTACAAGGTTGTAGTTTTCTTTCATCAGTATTTTGTGATTTTGTTACAAAAATTCTCTCTAATCTTTTTAGATTTATGCCTAAGTAATTAAGTATAAATTAGGAGGAATTGTCAGTGATACTAACTCCTTTATTTCCATGTATAGTTGATTTGGGTGCTTTTATTACATAAATTCTCTACATATTTTGTAAAATTTATACCTAAATAATTATTTTTGGAGCAATTGTCAGTGACACTGACTTTTTTTTTCTATGCATAGTTGACGTTTCTGCTTTAATCAACTATCCTTCAACCTTACTGAACTCACTGAACTTACTTCAACCTTCCTAAACTTGTTCTAGGCTTTTTCTCTAGGTTCTTTAAGATTTTTTATGTAAGTATGTACTCTGCAGAAAGGTTAATTTTTTCATTTCTAATCTGTTATGCTTTGTCTGTATTTTTCTTGTCTTATTGCGGTGGATAGAACTTCAGGATTGTGTTGAATAAGAGTGGTAGATAGTGAACATTGTGGACTTGTTCCCAACCTTAGAAAAAAAGCACTCAGTGTTTCTAGTTTTGATAATGGTTTTAGCTATAGAGCTTTTTGGAGTCTCTCTGTGAGACTGAGAAAGTTAAGTTTTTCTGTGTTTCTTAAACTGTTTATTATAAATGATCATTGAATCTCCTCAGATTTTTTTGTTATCAGTTGACATGATCCTATTTTTTTCCTGTAGCCTGTAAATATGGTGGGCTACATTTAGGAATTTTAACTATTGAACCAGCTTTGTATGCCTGGTATTAATCCCATGTAGCTACGATTTATTATTTTTTGGAAGCATCATTAGGTTTCATTTGTTGATACTTTGCATCTAAGTTCTTGAGACTGTCTTATAGATTTATGTTTTGTGCTTTTTCCATTTTTGTTATCAGGTTAATATTGACCTTAAAAGAATGAGTTGACAGTGTTCCCTTCTCTACTGATTATGTACAGTGAGAGACAGATGATACAGAATTAGTGATAATTAGTACAATATTATATGGGATTATTGTTCATTTTTCTTTGGACACTTTAATTAAATTTCTTCAGTGAAACCATCTGGGCCTCGAGATATGGGGAGGGAGATTTTAAAATCATAAATTAATTACTTTTATGGTTATAAGATTACAAGTTGTATGTATCTTGATGAAGTGTTAGTAATTCGTGGTTTTAAAGGACTTTGTCATTTCTTCTAAATGTTCAAATTTACAAGCATAAAGTTAGCATTCCCAGTTATCATTTTGATAGCTTGGGATCTGTTGTCAAAACCCAGTTCTTGTTAGAGGCTTACTTATTTTTTCAAAGAACCTAACTTTGTTTCAGCAAAAATCTCAAAAATGTTTTTGTCCTTCCTCAGAGTACTCTAAACCTACTTTGAATACAACCTATTATTATTAGTAGTATTTTCTAATTTTATATTATCCTATATGTATCATATATATATATATATATATATATATATATCCTATATTATTTTCCAATTTTTCTTCTGAAAATTAAGAGTGTTGTAGCAATTTTAATTTTTAGGCAATCCAGGTAGTGCATTTTTTTATTTCAACATATTCCAGTTTTATCCCCCCAAAATAATAATATAAATAAAGATTGTATATCAGTACCATACATATTAATGGAGGGCTATTTTCTACAGATGGCTTTTTAAAACACATTGTGGATTATAACCATGACTTACACTAGAGTTCCCTTAACTGGCAATGTTACAAAATAACAAAATAAAACTGAGTAACTTGATATATGTATTAACCACATTTGCCATTCTCTGAGACCTAAAGATGTAGACAAATTTGAATAAATGGATGAATTGAGTCAAGGAATGTTGGTACCCTATAAAATATAATACTTATAGATGTAATAATATAATCATTAGCCTGTCTAAAGCTAACATTGTAACAATAGTGGGTAAACAGGTTTCCATACCATTTTAGAATGCAGAGAAATCTTTCATGAAATAATTTAGATGATCTTCAGTTCTTAAAAAATTTATTACAAAGTTTACATTTATAGGCATTCCCTCTCCCCATTCCTTCTTCTTAATATTATTATTTCCTTGTGCCAGGAAGGTCTGTACTCAGAATAATACCTTGTCATTTCAAAACTATTATAGCTCTTAAATATTTATTGTCGCTTGAAGGATTTTACCTGTGAAAGCAAACTTTTTGTTAAATATCATTGTTCATTCTTAAGCTTCTTTTCTATGAAGGAATATTCCCATGTTCTACATGACTGAGTTGCAAATTAAATTTTCTAAAATTACCTACTTGTATGATGGTATGTCTGCCAGTATGAATTATTATGGGATTTAATAGAGTTAAAGTATATGCAAAATCCTAATGACTCATGCATTAAAACTGATGAATTTTTTAAAAATGAAACTGGTAGACATATATTCTAGGAATTTTACCTTATGATTAAATCATAGAATTTGTTTACATGCTATTATGGAAAAGGTTTTACTTCCCATTTATTCAGTAATTCTTAAAAAAAATCAGTCATTAAGTCATAAGAAAACCAACAGCAGGAAAAGTTGAACTGATTAATTATATTTTTCTAATAATTGTAACAACTTAGCTACTGATTTATTTCAAGATATTTTGTGTCAAATTTTTAAAAATAATTTATTAGAATACACTGAATTTATTTTATCTGCCTTATGTCACACTAGTAAGGAGTGAAATTTTAAAATGTTAATAACTATTCCATTACTATTTTGAGATAGTAACCAATTTTCATTCATCTTATAAAAGTTCTTAAGGTTTCTACGGAGATCTTTTCTCTGAGCTCTAAGCTACTAACATCCACTTGAGTATATCAAAAGCTTCTCAAAATTATGGCCATCAACACATTGCTTCTTCAAAAAAAAATTCTACACAGATACAAAGTTTTTGTGTAAAGTATATTGTTCATGTGTATTGCTTACAAACATTGTATAATTGGAAACCTCAGAGAAATAGTTGAATTAGATTCCACTGATGTGATTATCTTTTCACCATTGAAATTATTTTCAAACGTGTTATGGACAGATACTCTGTGTAATATAAAAGCTACAATAATCCTGGGAGAAAATGTTTATTGTAAGAAAAATACCTCAGCAAAAGGTAGTACCAGTTATTATCTTTGGGTGGTAAGATTATTGATGATTTTCGTTTTCTCAGACATTATACAATGAGTACATAATACTTTTACTGTACTACCTTTATGAAAATTTGAATTTTTATCTTAATAGTGGACTTCAGATTTTCAAGCCATGGCCGGTTGGTTTAGTCTGAGTCCATGATGTTGTGTTGTACTGCAGCAACAAATGCATTCTGAATCCCAGTCATGCTGTTCCCTTGGCAAAAAGAAAAATAAACGAACAGTCAACCAACAGAACCACTCAGTAGCTCCTTATGCTTGTGTTCAAAAGATGCAACGTTGCTCATAGTTGTATTTTATGTACCAAAGCAAGTCACATGGCCGTGCATCATGTCATTGGGCAATGAAGCATGCCTCGGTGGGGAGAGGCCTCATTGTATTTAGCTTACACAGATTCACAGACACACACACACAATAATTAGGTCAAATCAACTTACCATGCCTATGTCATGTCTGTTTGTTTTGCATTTTAAAATAAGTATAAAATCATTAGGTCTGCTCTGTAAAGTTGTGTATGTTTCATACTGTGCAGTTCCGAGAAGAAGACCCTTTCATATAAGGTATGATATTTGGTACTCTGACTTGCCTATCCCTATTTAGAAGCCCTAACAATTATATGTCAGAAGAAAGGTATAGATCTTCCTTTTATTTATGAAGACTATTTTGCTAGTAATATTGTTTATTTGAGCTGACAAATTTATATTCCATCTGTATATTTTGTGAATCACCTGTCTAGAATTACATACCTGCTATTACTTGATAATCTTAAATGGCAGTTCTTAGTGCATTTTAATTTTCTTGAGCTCATTAAATTTTATGACATTAATAGGTTGCTTGTTGAGCAGTTATTGATAATGAACACATTTTAGTATTTAAACTAAAATCTACATTATAATTTATATAAATATTACATAGAAACAAAAATTAATATAAAGAATCACTGCTATTGCTTTAGCAAAAATGTCTTATACTCTGTTCTTTCTAGAATAAAGATTGGAAAGGAACTAGAATAAAGCATTATATGTATTTTGAAAATGCTTTTATTAGTATTGTTTTTATTGCTAAATGGAATAAAAGCTTATAAATTTTTTAGTTTGTTTTTTGAAAGCAACTGTAAGGTGCTTTATATGGTCAACTACATATTGATAGGTAGGTAGGAAGGTAGGAAGAAAGGGAGGGGGAGGGAGAGAGAGAAAGAAAGAAAAGAAAGATTCATTATAAAGTTTACATTTTATAAAATTTAATTTTTCAACCTATTAGTAAAAAAAAAGACTTCAGTGAAGATGCTGTGTACATCCCGGCAAGGTGTCTTAGAGAAAAGTTTGCTACTAGACTCACTGGAAACTAACTGGGCTTGCTTTTTATAAAATTTTATCCTAGAAATTGTGTGAAAGAAGCCTTGTAGTATATAGTTGAAGAGTGCTACATCTAAGAATTTTTGTTTGGATTTATAAGTATCTTTTGGTCCCATAGTAATAGATTTTAGGTACCATTTATTTTAATACATACTGTTAAAGGGCTCCCCTGAAAGGCTGTCCCATGCATTTGTCAGCTCTTGATGTTAATGTTCTATTTAATTTGTTATTTTGCTAGAAGATAGCATCTGAGGGTTATTCATATTTCCATGTTATCCATTCATATTTTTCTTTTTCTGTGAATTACCTGTTCATATTTCTGGCTAACTTTTCTTTTGGGTTGTATCGTTTTCTTTGTAGTTTCCTCTGTAAATTGCTTCTGTCACTAAAACTAGTCTAATCACTACACTCTGCTCTTGGCAAAAAAAAACTAGTGAACATGCTCAACCTTTTCTTCCTTGATGTCGTCTCCTTCATTGCTGTTCAAACCACCTTTTAACTCCTGATTTTCTTGCACTTCTCAAGCTACTTTTCCTTCAATGGCTTTTTTCTTCTACCGTTACCATTTCATCCCTCTTCACAGCATATCCATTTTCTCTGTGTTGTTTCTCTCTTCTTCATGAACATAGTTCTGATTTCAAGACTACTGTGTATGCTCACAGTTGAGGGGAAGACTGAATTCCAGTGAGGGGCTAGTAAAAATAGGAATGCAATTTTTTTCCATTAATGTTCTTGCATACTGAGCTATGTCTAGCCTCATGAGTCTGTAGACCTCAGGATAAATACCCTTGTAAGAGACACATTTTCTACAACCCACTGCTTAATGTCACCTGCATTTCTTGTCTTCACTGCAGGCACTGCCATAACCAAGTTTGCTGACAGGATACTATGTGCTTTCTACTGTTATTTCCATTCTAGAGATAGAGAAACATTTTGCTTAAGATTACGCTTGCCGAAGATCATAAAGCTTTTAAGTAGAGAAGCTGAACTCAAGTTTGTGCTGTCCACTGTTATACCGTGACACTTCCTCATCCCCCACTGCCTCACCGTACAGCCCCAAATGCGGTTCCCTGTTTGATGGCCCCACTTTCCATCGACACCAGAAAGCAGAGACTCATCCCGGGTTCATCCTATTGTTTTCATACAGTCTACTACCAAATTTTCTTATTTATTTTCCTAAAAGTTCCTTAAACTACTACTCTCTCTTCTGTCTCCTAAGATAGTCAGATACTCACTTTAAGCTTTACGTCAGCATTTTTTGAATGGTTTTTCTTTTACTCTCTCAGGATTTTAGGTTACTCTGTCATGCTGAGACAAAATACCTGACACCCAAGCTAAAGGAGGCAAGTTGGTTTAGCTCACAGTTAGCAGGGGGCTCAGTGTATAATCACTGGCTGACTCCAAGGCAGGCTGGGAGAGCCGCGTTGCAGAAGAGAGTCCATTGCAAGATAGGCAGGAGGCAGCAGCAAGGAGCAGCGAGTCCCCCTTTCCCTTTTACGCTGTCCGGGCTGTAAACCTTTTGGGTGGAGCCGTCCACATCCAGGGTGGGGCTCCCACTGTCCATACCCAGATCTGTGGTGAACCAATTTAGTTACCACACATTTTAATCGCAGTGTCACACACCCGTGCTCCAGCCCCTCCCGAAAAGCCCCACTGTGAGTGCATGAGGCTTTGGGAACATGTGGATATAGGCCAGAACAGCCAGGTACCCTTTCCACTTGCGTTTCGGTTTTCCTTTAATCCACAGACTCGCCAAATAAACTGTCCCATATAAATGATGATTTTCTACTTTCCTTTTTAAAATCTTACAGTAACTCCACATTATCAAAAGGTAGAATCTTTCATGAAGTGCCTACGTGCAGCCTCTCTTCATGTTACTGTCTGATAATTGATACTTTAGCTGTACCCTAATGCCTAGTGCCCAGTACTTTCGTATTTTGTACCTGTTCTTTCCATCCAGAATCCCTTACCTAGCTGGCAAAGTTATTCCCCAGCGCCAAGCTCAGTTCAAATATTATCTCTGTGGGGTATTTCTGATTCCTTATTCCCACCATACTATGTGATATAAAATTCATTATGAATTTTAGATACTTCAGCAGTTGTTGGAGAAAATTACAATAAACAATAAACGTAAAAATAACTAGATGTTTGGTAGATACTCAGATATCGTTTCTTTTGTCTTTTTTCCTCCCTGTGCGCCTTTAAATAACAATGTTACAATTGTGTCTGTGCATCTCATCTTGAAGCCTGAAAGTCTCAAGATTGGAATCTTGTTTTTCTTTTGTATTTAATCCTTATTTCAGTTTCTTGTACAGATTACCTATTCTATAAGTATTTTTGAAAGAATTTAATTTAATTTTTTGAAGAGTAGAAAAATTTAGTGAAAGAGCTCCTGAGAGACAGGAAGGGTCCCAAATGGGTCACTCAATAATTTAATTTTATGACTAGATACTAAATAACTAGCGCAACAGAATGAAGTAAATTGCTCTTACCTGACTCCTCTTTGTTTCTTTTCTTTAGTGGTGATGAGTTCCTCAACTTTCTTCTAAAATTAAACAAACAATGTGGCCATTTAATAACAGCTGTACAGAATATCATTACTGAGTTACCTGTAAACTCTCACAAGGTATTCTATAAAAACTAAGTGATGAAAAGTATGAATGCTGAAGAATAATTCAGATAAGTTCATAATAATTCAGTAAACAGTACTAATCTGGTAAAGCTATATCCATTGTTCAGCATAAGATCTAAACAAGTGAATTTGTTTAATACTATTCTGTTACATAATGACTAATTGAAAAACTTCATGTTCTTACCCTCAAGAAAGAAAAAATGAGACCAATATTAAACTGCTCCAAGTATTGAGCTTACCATTTGTTTTTAAAGAGGATTGAATTGTTTAAAATAGAAAGTGAAAGTTGAAACAGGACATGGGTTGAGTATTATTAAACACCTATATCAATATAATTTCTTAAATGAAGAAAATTTTAAATGGAAAAAGTATAAGCAGCTTGCAAAAGACTAGTTTTTCATGTGATTTGGTTTTAGCTTTTTGTAGTGAAAATATGTAAATGTACTTATTTTTCTATGATTCTTATGTAATGCTAAGAATCGTATCATTTAAAGATCTTCACAAAGTAATTTACAGACAATCATATTAATACTAATTTCCATATAGAAAGTTACATGTACATACTTACATTTTGGAAATGGATTTAGCAAGTGGATTCTACCATTCATATAAAAATTATTGACTGACATTTGTTGTTAGGATTTTTCCTGAAGGAAAAAAAAATCCTTTTCAGTTATATAACTCAGTGTTTAAGAATGTTGTGTAATCTTTGTGCATATGAAGTAAAAAATCAGATCATTAAAGTGTAACTTTTGAAAATATTAACAGATCGTACTAGAGTGGGCTTCTCCCCAGAACTTTACTTCAGTTTGTGAAGAACTGGTTAGCAATGTGAAAGATTTGAGTGAAGAGGTCTGCAAACTGAAATACTTAATTCAGAAGGTATGTACTTCACATATAAATGTGGGGGAATTAAGAGAAATATTTTACATTGAAATATGTTTGACAATAGAACAATTTTGACAAGAGGGACAAAGAATACTTAGACAAATGAAAAGAGTTTCCAAAGGAAGTATATATATATATATATATATATATATATATATATATATATATATATACATGCAAACTTGTTCATTAAAGAAATGCATATCAAAAAACAGTATGTTCTTTTCATGTTTTTGATTAGTAAGGAACAATGACCATTGTACTGATACTCTTTCTAGTGAGAGCTCACCAAACCAGATTCTTACATGAAACTGGTGGCAAAACCCATTTAAAAATAATCTGGCAAGGTATGTCAATGACCATAAACATATTTATATCTTTCAGTAGTATAGTAGTTTATTCCAAAACTGTGTGTACCATGAGTGTCTTATAATAGGACAGTAAGTTAATAAATCATTGTCTATTTATATTTTAAAATATTGTGTAGCTAGGGCATGAGGGTGAAGCTCAATAGTAGAGTATGAAGTCCCTTAATTCAGTCATCAGCACCAAAAAAAAGAAAAAAGGACATAATGTACAGCCGGTTGAGAAAATAATGGCAATCAAGTGTCTGCTAGTTAGAAGTTACATTTATATAGTGGCACTTATGTATAAGTATATAGATGCAAAAATGCCAATAGGAAACTTGTGTGACATACTTGATGTGAAAGTTGTTATACATCAAATTTTTCTAGTTTACCTATAATTCACTTAATGTTCTCACTAATATTTTATCAAGTTATTTTCCTCACAGCAAACTTTATACATGTTCCAGGTAGTCCGTCACTCTAGCTGTTCACCTGTGTGTAACAGAAGAGTGTTTATGTATTTGTTTGTTCATTTCGTGTCCCAGGGATTACACCCAGAGCCTTCATACTGAGCTGCATTCTCAGAGCTCTTTTACCTTTTTCACTGACACAGTCTCACTAATTTGCTCAGGCTGGGCTCAAATTTGGGATCTTTGAGCCTCAGCCTCCCAGAGTGCAAGGATTACAGATGTGCGCTACTGTGCCCAGATTAAAAGGTTCTTTTTACAGAAAATGCAAGAAGAAAGTAGTAAAACAGATTCTACAAAATAGTGAGAGACATTCTAAATGTGGAAATGAGCAATATATTTGAGAATTCTTAGAGAAAATAAGTCCTGTGCAGTGAAAGAGGCATCTTAGGAGTTGTGTTTTCTCTGACTGTATTCATTCAATGAATGTAAGAGTTCCTGTTACATGTCAGGCACCTGTTCTACAAAAGTGCGATAGAGCTAGAACTTGCAGACAACACAAAAACTACAGCAGCATTCATCTGCACTGCTTCCATCTTACCAGGAAGAACTGAAAGAAAGTGGTATGATTTCACTTAACATCGTGTTTCTCATAGGGATCCAAGAAAAATGTGGAAGGGTTCATGTACAGAAACTTCCCGCAAAGCATCACCTTTTAATGCAGGAAATTCCCTAAGACACATTTGCGTCAGGATTGGTTATTAATTTGGGTTCTTCAGTTTGAATTTACAAACATGGAGTGAGGAGAACTGAGGTGAAATTAGTTTTCTGAAATAAGTGAACCTAAAAAGCATTGCTTCAGAGATGTAGTGACCCTAAACAAACAGTGCGATCAGCTACCATCATGTTACGTTGGAAACGTGGCTCTGTAAGGAGAGTTTTCTTCTGCAATTGCAAGGGGGCCTTTCTGCATGTGTGACCCACTCCACCTCTAATTTGCACATTTCTGTGTGGTGTTAGAGTCTAGCCTTGAAATTCATTGATTAGAATGGCAGGCAGTTCTTTGAGTGGGGGAAAGTTAATTTTTGAAGAAGCTAACGGGTTAGCTTTGTTAGGTTAGTCTTACCCAAGAAGTAATGATCGTAATGAGATCTGATTTTAGGGAACTGTGAAGGCTTCCAGGTTTGTGACTGTGCTATCACGCTTGCTAAACTTGTAATATTCTAGTTTACCAATAATAGAAGATTGTTTTAAAAGAAACATACGAGTGATCACAGATAAGTGTATGGCGGTAACAGGGAGAGAGGGTGGGAGAGGTCAAGGCTAGACTCTAACACCACATCAGTCTCTTTCAAAGCAACACAGTGACAGCTCCCGTCAGAAAGGGTCATTCTAAGTAATTGGTTAATAAAAGGAATGAGTGTCTCAAGATGCAGTAAATGGGACATCAGTGTCAAGAAGGGCCTGTTGCTGAGTGAGGCCATTTGGAAGTCGGGCCTGGGATACATTCTTAATGAGGCTGGCAGCGAGGTCCCTTTTTCCGCCATGATTTTAAAATTAGTTCTGCAGGCTTTTTCAATTAAATATTTACACTATCGAACTTAGAAGTCATTATTCCTGCTAACGTTTAAAGTATTTGTATCACCACTCCAGCGCAGGATGTTTCTAGTAAATATCACCCTATAAATGTGCTCGCTTCTTTTTATCTTCGAAGGACCTTTCGGTTCCCGCTCTTTCTCCCTCTCCTGCCTCTCCCAGCAACCGTCTTGTCCCTTCGCTGTCCCCCAGTTCTGCTTTGTTCCCGTTCCGCTCTCCTCTCCCCTCTTGTCTCTCTCTCCCTGTCTCTTTCTCTTCCGTCTTTCTCTCTCACACCCGTGCGTGTGCTGACACACACTGAGGGAGGGCTTGACAGGGAATTTCTTGAGAATGTAGAAGCTGAGTTCAACTGAGTCATGCACTTCTATCGCTGAGATTTGATCTTTGAGAACTGTGAAGGCTTCCGGGTTTGTGAATATACTGTCGTGCTTGTTAAGCTTGTCATATTTCACAGTTGATCGGTAATAACGGAAGGGTATTATTTTAAAGAAACAGATGAGTTATCAACAGATGCACATATGGGGAAAAATACCTAAAGAACCATGCAAGTTTTTGTTGATATTTGTTCTCACTATTACATTTAAATATTCAGCTTCTAGTATTAGTATCTCATCTTCCAGGTTTTACTGGGTTCTGTCTATATAGGTTTTGCTATGAGAATGATTCACTTTTATGACATTAATTGGTGTTTAATATAGAAGGAAATAGATATGAATTATAATTCCTTATCAGTAAAATAGAAATTTAAGCTAACATTAAAAGGGCTTTATCTCATGATGTACAAATAGCATTTTAAACTGCAATAACTTGTGAAAGCGCTTGTTAATGTAAAATTTATACTTTACGATACTAGTTTGCTGGTAAAAAAAAATGAATAAAGCCTGTCTCATTCACTTTAAATCTTCCATAAGAATCTTGGGTTGCCTACATCTAAATCAACTGAATTAGTATGGATTGTTTTTCAAATCAAATATGCTTTTATTGTCAGTGTACATGCGCTAATTTTTTTCCATTCTAAATATTAGCTGCAAAGTGAACGGGAAAATGATCCAACTCACATACCATTAATGGAAGAAGTATCTACATGGAAGAGTAAAGTTTTGAAGAGCACAGCTATTACAGTATGCGGATTTGGGTTGCTTCTCTTCGTTTGCAAGATGACTTTCGCGAGAAAATAACCCTCTTATTTGTTTTAAGTTCTGTAGATGCATCCTATTCAAACTGTCCTAGCATTGCTATTAGTCTTTAGTGGTGTATCATAATTTTAAAAGCTTTGCTCATACTCCACAGGAAAGCTTAGCATAACAACAAGCAGAGGGTTTTCCTTTCTAAGTGATTTGTCTGTTTGAGTTATAATTACATTTTATCGTTGATTTTGATCAAGCATAACTTACGTGTAATTCTTTGGTTTGAATATTTGGCTGAATCACATTGAAAATAAAAGTTTTATTTAATATTCATTGCATTTTAAGAAGTCTGTTCATCTGTCTCGTTAGAGAACCTTAGAGCATTTATGAAGAGCTCGTAAGTCAGTAGCTTCATTTTAGTTCCTGTCTCCCCTTTTCTAATTACAGGGGCTCCTTACTGGGTGCTTTTGGTCATATTACATTACTGGAGAACTGTCACTTTTGGAAGTACTCCAGAGAATCCAGAGGGGGAAAGTTAACGTAAAAGCTTTTAGTTTTTTATTAAATTTCAAATGGAAAATACAGAAGCAGAAAATTAGGGAATATGAAAAACACAAAGTACATTAGAATTTTTATGTAAATTATGTTGGGCAATATGGCATATACTACATAACATCGTTAGGGATATTAAGAAAATGAATGGCACTTGATATATAATTTCTGATGTCTCAAGCAAATCAGAATACTAATACTCAGATTTAAAAAGTGAATTTCATAAAAGAACATGTTCACTTTAGCAGGCAATATAGCCTCTAAATCTTGCTTAACCTAGTGCCATACTTACATGTAGTTCATCTACAGTTGCTTGAGACATAAACATGAAACAAATAATTTTTGGAAAAAAAATGCATTCACATTTCTATAACTTCTGATTTTGAAACTGTGGAAATTGTATTACTCCAAAATAAACTGATTAAACTATAGAGAATTGTTAGAGCTTTTCTTGAGGAGGAGAGAAATAGATGAGGAGATTAGTATTTGAATACTTCTGTAGTAAGTCCTTCATTTATGTTGATTTTAACTTGTAGGATAGTGCCATGGGAAATACATTCTCATTTCATGTAAATTGAATCCCGGGGATTCTGTTGAAGTAAATTGTTAAAATTCACACCACTAGTAACACTAGCTGGGAGTTCAGATCATTTAAATTAAAAGCCAGATGGGGTGGTACACACCTGTGATCCCAGCACTTAGAAGGCCGAGACAGGAGGATTACTGTGAGTGCAAGGCCAGCTGGACTGCGTAGTGAATTCATGGCCAGCCTAAACTACACGATGAGACCCTGTCTCCACAAAGCCAAAAGTAGCATTGTAACATTTCGTGAGTATTTACCATGTACCAGCCATTTTCCCAAGCATTGGGCAATAATTATCCCTCCCCTTGTAGAACTTTCATTCTAATGGAAATAAACCGATGAAGTGTAAGATACCAGATGTAAAAGCTGTGGAGAAAAATGAAAAGGGGAGTATTTTAAACAGAGTGGTCAGGGAAGCCCTCACAAACCTCAGGTCTCTTATTAAAAACAAAAAGGATTGCAAAGAAAGCCATGCAGGTATACGGGATAAGTCTGTTCAAAACGCAAATGAATACAATATCACTAGAGCACTAAAATACTCCCGAAGAAAGCCAGAATGGCTAGAGTCAAGGAAGTGATGAGTCAAATAGGCGACTGGATGATCCAAACCTTGTTAGTTTTTACACAGTAAGTTGGAAAACCATTGGGAGATACGAGTGGAAAATTAACATGGACTGATACATTTTAAAAGGAGCCTCCTACCAGTGTTTTACAGTGGATCAGGGGCACAAACAAGGAAACGGAAAATGAGGTAAGTGCCTACTGCCATTACTGTAGGCACGGGATGGTCGTAGCTTGCGACAGCAGTGAAAATAATGAAATGAGCTGGGTCAGCGCTCTTTAAACAGCCGGGAGCGTTTACTCATAGATGTTGTGTCCCACGCAGAGAGCAGCAGCCAAAGGGAAAGTTTTGTTTGTTTGTTTTTTGGCCTTTTTGGGAGGGATCGGGGCCTGAGCAACAAGAAGGTTGGAATCACGATTTACCAAAATAAGGACATCTCCGAAAGAGGCACAGCAGTTTCAAGGAGTGATATGAATAAATAATAGAATATATTAATCATTAGTTTAGGAGAGGTATCCACCAGGAGATAAAAATTGAGGGTTTAACACTAAAGACTGGGTCAGGTCACCAAGGGAACCGTGGAGGCAGTGCTGAACGCTCGGCCACCTACATTCGTGGGAAGACAGGAAGAACCAGGAAGGGGAGACCAGAGTAGCTGCTGCAGTTAGGCAAAAGCAAAGGTCAGCCACCTCGGGTCCATGGGCCGCACTGGGTCAACAAGTGGTCAGCAGTGTTAGCCGTTAAGGAAATATAAGTTAAAACCAGAATGAGGTACATCTCCACGCCCACCAGAAAGGAAATGGAAGAGGACATCACCAGAAGCTGTGCAAGTCAGTGGCAGAACAGATGCTTATATGCAAGACCCTGGGTTCAGCACCCCGCACACACACACACACACACACACACTGTAGTTACACTCTAAATGGTAAAAACAAAAACCTGTGATGCAGGGTCTACCAAAAGTAGACATACTTTCCTAATAACCCAGCAGTTCTAAGTGTAAGAGCTGGAGAAAGGACTGCACAAGTCCAAAAAAATACGTACAGTATATAACCACGGTAGGTTAAGACCTCAAGGACAGCAATTACTACAACTGTCCACCAGAAGAATGCATAAATAATGTCAGAGTATTTTCCATTTAGTGGAAAACTGCACAGTAAATCAGGACAGATTATGACTTCATAAAAGCAGGTGAATCTTACAGACACACTGGGCACCAGGAGCCAAACACAAAACTGTTGTATGTACTATACAGCTATTCAACTTTGTTTCCACTTTTTAGCTGTAGACATGTTTTAATTTCTCTTGGGTATGTATTTAGGAGAATTGTGGCATGTGGAAACTGTACTGAACCATTTGTTATTTTAGGAGTATGTTAGTTTTCATATATTGATATTATAAATTTATTTTAAAATTCATTATATTGTGGTCAAAAATATATGATTGCATCCTTTAATATTCTTTAAAGATTGTTTTATGGCCTAAAATACCTGTCTTATAGAAACCGCCGTGTATGCTTGAGAAAAGAATGTAATATTCCTTTGTTGAATGAAATGTTCTTCAGATGTCTACCAAGTCTAGTTTGTATGTAGTATTATTTAAGTATTACTTATAGGCAGAAGTTTATTTTTGCCAAGTTCTACCATTGAAAGTAGAGTACTGAGGTCTTTAAATGTTACTATTGAACTGTCTGTTCCTTCATTTCTGCAATCCTTTGCTTCACACAATTATCTCCTATAGACAGCATGTAATTGGATCTTGTTTTACTTAATACGCTCCGAAAATCTACCTTTTCATTGAATTTTTTAGTCCAGTAAGTATTATAGTGGTATAGATTGACCTGTCATTTAACTTTTATTTTCTATATATTTTATATATTTTTCCTCCATTACCCTCCTTTACATTAAATGTAACATTTTGATACCTTTAATGATTTTTTAAGATATATTTTTAGTTATTTTCTTGGTGGTTGCTTTAGGGCTTACCATATATATAGTAAAGCATCTTCTTTAGATGTGTACTAACAACTCCAGTGAGAGAACAATTACTGTTACATACCTTCATTCTGTCCTACACCTTTTTGGACTGTTGTTTTACATACTACAACTGTATGTTACAGACCCAACAGTACACACAGAGTTGCAACTAAGAGCTTGTTATTTGTTGTTAATCAATATACATTATGTTGATTAAACAACTGGAAAAAGAAAGGTGATCGAGTTTATAGTTATAGAGTTTGTTATATTTATGTACTTACTTACCATGTCTGGGTTTTTCACTCATTTCTGTGGGTTCAGATTTCCATTCAGTGTTTGTTACTTTGTTATTCCCGCACAGCTGTTTCCACTCACCTCTTTTGTACTCTTACCTTTTTTTTGTCTTTTTGAGACAGGGTCTCATTGTGCATTTCAGGCTGGACTTGAGCTCACTTTGTAGCCCAGGCTGGTCTTGAACTTGCAATGATCCTCCTGCCTCAGCCTCCCAGGTGCTGGGATTATAGGCATGTGCCAGTATGCCCTGTTTGTGCTCTTTAAATATATTTCTATCAGTAATGTAATTGTATGCATATTACTATATGCAATAATTTTTAAATCACTAAAAGAAGAGAATAAATATGCATCTTTGCTGTCTTTTATAATTAAATAAATACCTTTCCATTTTAGTCTTTTGTGTGAATTTAGATTCCCATTTGGGTTTACTTGTCTTCAAATTTAAGACTTCTTCTAGTAAAGTGGTACCTCATTTCACAAACTTCTCTCCAAGATTTTGGTTGCAAAGAGAACTGAGACAAATTTCCTCATAAGATCAACAGTGAACCTAACCATTGAATTTGATTTAATCTTCCATTATTGTACTTTCAACTCCAGAACTTCCTTTTGGTTCTTTTTCAGATTTTTCTCTATTTATTGATAGGCTCTGTTTTTCTTTATACATTCTTTTACTTCATTAAGCATAGTTTACTTTAGTTCTTTGAACATATTATAATGGTTTCATTGAGTTTATCAAATACAACATCTGATCCTTCTCACAGTTTCTTTTGATAGCTCACATCTTTCTATTTCATTGACTATCTCATATTTTATTGAAAATTAGATATTGTACATAATACATTCTAACAGTTCCTCTCTCCCTACCCTCAAGGATTTATTTTCTTGTTTGCTTAATGATTTGGCTGGACCATTTTGTGAAGTCTGTTTTCCCAAGGAGTGAAGTCCCTGGTGTCTCTCCTAAGTCTTGGGCATACATAGTCATTCTACTTTTTAAAAACTTTTCCTAATCACTCTTACAGGTTGTGTATCACAACTGGATTTCATTCAACCATTAGGATCCACTAATTACTGACCAGTTGCTTGGTTGTTACATGCCCTGGGACATAAATTGCTCCTGTATTCTGATGGAAATTAAGTTTCGACAGGGATATTTTTTGCAGTCAGCCTTTGAGATTTGTTCTAACCTCCAGAGGGCTTTTCTCAGCTACGTCTTTTTTCTGGTTCTCTGTGGTGAACTAGGTGGCCTACAGTTTAACTTGTTGGTCCTGATTGAGGGAGCGCTTGTGTTCCAGAGTGCCCGTGTGCCTGAACTTCCCACACTCTGAGAGTCGGTTCCTTGGAGAGGACGCTGTAAGACAACACCTGGAGCCTTAGAGGAGACTTCTCTGTTTCACTGTGGCCGTCTACCTGATTCTCCCACCCATGTACAGGAGCATTTGGAAAGTGTGTTGATTTATGACCTTGTTTGTGTTGTGGCTGTTAAAGTTCACATAATCTCTTCAGAGGAAGAACGTGTTCCCAAGCCACGGTCATTCATATTTGATTCATAATAAGCAATTTTTTTAGAGTTATGTTAACTCTAAAGTCTCCCATTCTATGGGATGCAGTGAGAGAGAGTCCCTGACCTCTCCACCACACTTAGTAAAATGTAGCCACTTTAGATTTGAAAAGAAAGGCCAGATGCTGGTGGTTTGCCCCTCTAGATGAATCACGTTAGCCCTTTTTTGAGTGATGAGGGTGGAGGGAACTGTTCCTGCTTGGCCGCCTCTATGCAAACTAGAGCTGCTGCCAAGCTGAGTAGGCCTGGTGGGGGGATAGTGAGCAGGGAGTGGGTAATGGTCCAACTGCGACAGACTCGTTTCTTACGGAGTTGGAGGAGGTTTCCTTAAATGCTGTTTTACCCTTGGGACACGTTCCAAAGACTTTATGTGGTGAATTTGTAGTTTCCCTCAGTTTTGCTTCTCTGGAAAGTAAACTTTTGTTACCATCCTGACAGTGAATCTCTTAACCGATGATTTAGCGCTATCTCATTGGAGTTTAGGGTAGTGCTAGGTCCAGAACAGTATGCAATAATTTTTTTAAAGTCAGAAACATTAGCTAAATATTTTTTTTACTTTAGGTTAATATGATAGGATGATAACAATTTTAAGAGGTTTTTTTTAATTTAGAGAAATCTTTATTCCAATATATAAAATATGGGACAGCTATCCCGACAAACATGTACATAGTTATAAGACTTTAAAGTTATAAGACTTTAAAAGTTCTTAAAGTCTATTGGAAGCAAAAAAGACCACCAAGTTTTAACCAGTGTAAAGTACATTTTGCCTGGGTAAGTGATGGACGTAGACTGGATGCTCAATTTTGAAAGCTTTCTTACATAAGGTACAGTACTTCAGCTAACACCGAAGTGAATTAAATTATTAAATGTGGTCAACAACATGTAAAAAAGTTGTAAACGATATCACTTAAAAGTGAAGCCAGCCACAATTTCAAGTACCAGAATCAAAGTTATGTTTTGTTTTTAATGGGAAGTTTTAGGGCCAGGCTCTTTTTGATCTTAACACTATGACAACAGTTAGTCTTTAAGAACTCAGATAACCATGATGACTTCTGTTTTGCACTCCAAGTCACTCTGTCACTGCTCAATAAATAATCATCTGTAGCTCTGTGGGGGTGGGAATAGGGTGGGGTTTTTCTCTCTGGCACATCCACTAGTGAGTAATACATGTATTTCAAGTGCCAGTAAAAATGTTATACTGGACTTATGTGACACATTTGTTAGTTATTAGAGAAACGAATTCTAAGCTGAGCCATACTCTTACTATATTTCTCTACCTATAAATTCATATTATCAATATTCTAAACAAAATGGTAAGTTTTCAATACTGTGTGCTGTTTTAAAAGAGGAATGAAGGCATTTGCAAGAGTGGCATCATCTCTGGACTTAATAGGAAAGGGTTTTCATCTGTACTTCTCAGCAGATCTTTATTATGTGTTTACATGAATTTTTCTGACACTTCAATATTATTTTTATCTTTGTAACACTGCAGTCTTTTTTGCTTTTTGAAGTGCATGTCTGTTGTTGTGTTCTGCCTTCCCCCTCAATCTTTAATTCCCCTCACCTCTGCCCTGACATTGAGAGAGCAAAAGATACCCTAGGACTAGGCTCCACCCCTGTGATCATTAGCTTAGAAATTCTCTACATCTTGGTTTCTTGATCTGTAAAGCAGGAACTCTAAAACTAAATGGATCAGAATAATGCCATCACCAGAAATAGATCCAACTTGGAATCCTAAATTTAGAATGAAACTATTAGGGGCTTTAATGCTGAAATTGGACCCCTCATAAACGGTGTTACTGTTACCTCACATTGCGATATTTTATATTATGAGAATAATTCTTAGTATTTGGTTGTTGCTAATATTTTATAAGTTTGGGTAAGCTTGTATTGACATCTCTGTTTAATAATTGTTTAGTGTATGCAAGTACTTTATCCATATATTACGTACTTTATGAGATCAGAAAACCTAAATAATTTGCTATTAAGAGAAATTATAGGATTAGTGTTAAAGATGTCAGCTTCAAAACCCAAACACACACACGCACGCACGCACGCACACACACACACACACACACACACACACACACACACACACTTTGCATGACACTTTTCATAGGAGAGAGTGTATTTGAGGGCTTTTTAAGTTTCCACAGAGTGTTGCAAGAGATTCGTGTATCTTTCCCTCTCAGAGAAGGACTCAATCTCAACCAACCCCTGCAGAAAAACAGTTTAAACAAAGGAAAAAGTGGTAAAGTTCCATATGTGTAAAATCTTTCAGAAGAGAATTAAGGCAGAAGTAAAAGCAACTTCATATTACAGGTTCAAGATTCATTTGATTAAACCAATACTTTACAGGGGCATATGTAAAGTTTTCGCTGCTCTCAATATAACATGTAAAAATACATCTAGAATTTTTAGTGGTGATATAATGAATTGTCAGTTTCACAGCAATAATACAATAAGCTGCCATAAGAATGGTAATAATATTACATTTGTTTTTTTGTTTTTTTTTTTTTTTTTGGCGGTACTGGGGATCGAACCAGGACCCTGCGCTTGCTAGGCAGGCACTTATTCCACTGAGCTATATCCCCAGCTCGAATGGTAATAATATTGCAATTAATACTCTTGGTTTATGCGATAGAACTTTGGATAAGGAGACAAAAAGTTATTGTGAAAACTCCTCAAGTCTTCAATAAAATAGGAATACCAGCATACCAGTATTCTTAGTGGAATACCAGGGAAAGAAAAGTATGGATTTTGTTCTTAATAAATGACCTCGAAGTGGATGTTTGATGTGGCTCCTGTTCATTAGGAGTAAATGGCGTTTCCCCGCTTGCTGCCAGTGCACCTGCCAGACAGCTTGTACTTCTCAGCTGTCTGTGGGCATTTTCTCCGCCAAAGGGAGCCGAGTCCCCAAAGCGCAGCCTTTCCTAAGGAATGAGCAATAACCACAGGAGTACAAAGGCGGCAATTTCGGCGGCCCCCATCCCAACTAGAGGGCACACCACTCAGCGGCCCCCATGGGGTAGCTAGCCGGGCCGTCATTAGGAGCGCGTCACACCTCGCCTCCCTCTGCCCCCTCCTGTTTCTCTCCCCTCCACAGGGCCGCACAGGTGAGCACTTCGCAGTGAATATCCTGAGAGGTAATCAGACGTTTCCCAGGGAACCCACCTCCGTCAGTGATCAGCAGTGCAATTGCGTCACTGAAAAATTATTAGTAATTATTCTCTGTGAAACTTAGTTTCCTAGTCTGAAAAATAAATACCCTGAATTAGGCCTGTTAAAGTGTTAAATGCATTGACATAGAAGTGGTTGTAAAGAATTAGATAGTTCATTCTAAAAATTAATGCAGACTTGGAGCCAAACCAATCTGAGTTCCATCTTTAGTTCTGCCACTAACTAGCTTTAGGGCGCTACCTTAGCTTTCCAAATCTCTGTTTTATTATCTACAAAAAGAAAACATGTATTTCCTGTATACCAGTCACTTAGCTAATTTAATAAAACATTTAAATAAATTCAATAAAATCTATAAGGCTGCTACAATCATTAAGTAAACTAAAGCATACAAAGGGTTATAATGCTTGGCATATGGCATACACTGAGTAAATGGAAGCCTGTATAATTTCTATTGTCATTCATAAAACATTTGTTACAGTGCCTTGGACAAAAATGAGAAAATCGGAGTTTTCAAGTTGGTAAAACTAGTATTTTCTGTAATGTAGTGACATAGAATTAAGTGCTCTGCACTGACACAGATGTATGCACAATCTACAGGTAATCGTTAAAAAGTTAAGCAGAGCGGGGCCAGAGAGCTCAGCGCTGTCCAGAGCTCGGTCCCTAGTACTCCCCCGCAGAAATGAAGCAAAGAATACATTTTATCATAAGACTCCATCTCTCTCCCTTTTCAACAAATGGTATCACATTCACATGTGAAGATACATGATCAGTTGCAGGTCAGAAACAGAAACCAGTTGTTTATAAACCTAATATATGAAATCGTGCGAGTGAGCTAGATCTGTAGTGTGCCATCACATACCCACGTACACTTTACCTGCCTGCTCCCTGTTGATAAAATTTCATGTATTTATTGTACTGAACACGTGCGTGTCCGCATGTGCATGTGGCAGTTTCCTAGCTATACCTAGCGGTAGCACAGCTGCTTGTAGGCACAAATATCTTCATCCTTTAACTACTGATGTTGCCTGATACCTTCTCTTTGCCCCAGGAGCCTCTCTCTGTCCTACCAGGCTGCTTCTATAAAGATCATTGATGGCATTCAGCAATTGGTTGGGCTTATCCGGTGAGAAACCCCAGTAAAATATCTTATGAAAAGTGTGGTCTGGTTACTTCTTCACCTGCCCCTTCCTTGCAAGATTTTGGGGCCTTCTGTATCACTTCACTGAAGGGTGCTGCTCTTCTCAAGGCGGTCTGTACAAGATTTTCTTCTTGGTTCCAAGAACCTTGACCCCTTCCCCTTGTCCCATTGGACCTCAGGGTGGTAACAGCTCCTCAGCTCACATTTTCGAAAAAGCTAGTTGTGAATCAAACGTCCTTGAATTGTCCTGCCATCTGTTTCAGGTGAGAGCCTGCGTCATTGCTGTGTTGCTCTTCAGAGATCTTCTATTAATTATGCACCTACCACGAGTACACAAGCGTTCATTCACTCTCTCTCACAGCATGCCAGTCTTACTGTTAACTGACTTGAATTTTCTCCTGTCTTGTGGTTTCCATAAGGCTGATCTGTTTTATTTTTAATTTATTTTTATGGGAGTATGTTTGTAGTGCAATGATTATACTCATGGGGAAGTGGTGCGTGCACATAACACATCTCAGTATTTCTTCATCTCCTCTCCATCCTCCATCCTCCATGTCTTGGTTCCCTGCCCTTTTGGAAAGAAACTCTTTTATTCCTGTTCTTTTTTATTTAGCTTTTTATTTATACTTCGAAGTTTTTACGTAGAGAAACCATACAATGTTTATGCTCTTATATTTATTTCCCTTAACACGGTCTCAAGGTACATCCATCTTCATACAAATGACTCAAACGTATGCTTTATGGCAGAGCAGTACTTTGAGGTGTATAAATGCTGCTTTTTATCTATTCACATGTTAATGGACATATACAGTGCCTCCAGTATTTAGCTATTAATGAATTATGCTGTTACAAACAGGGGTATGTATCTATCACTGTAATTTGTCTTTTAATTCTTTAAGAAAGGTACCTAGAAGGGGAATAGCTGGTCAAATGGAACTTCTAGTTTGACTTTTGTGAAGACTCTTCATCTTGATTTCCACAGTGGCTGTATTAGTTTATATTCCCACCAAAAATGCAGTAAGGTTCCTTTTCCCCACAGCCTTGCCAGCATTCATTTTTATTTGATTTTTTGACGATCACCACCTTTCTGAAGATGGAATCTTAATGCTGTTTTAATATGCATTTCACAAATAACAACCAGTTGAACATTTTTTCATGTATTTGCTAGTTGTAATTCTTCTGAGAAGTGTCTGTTCATATCAGTTGCTCATTGTTTGATTGTCTTTCATTTTAGATACTTTTTTTTGTTCTTTAAATATTCTAGATAATAGTTCTCTGTTCAAGGAACATCTGGAAAAAAATTTCCCATTCTGTTGGTTATCTTTTCACTTCACTGGTGTTTCTTTTGCTGTACAAAACCTTTTTAATTTCATATGACCCCATTTGTTGATTTTCCTTGATAGGTATAACCAATGTAGTTGAAGTGGCCGTACTTCCCAAACTGAGTTACAGATTTAGTGCAGTCCCAATCACAATACCCACAGTATTTCTTACAGAAGTACAGAAACTAATCCTAAAATTCACATGGAACCAGAAGAGACCCAGTACAGCAAAAACAAATCCTAGGTAACAACAGTAAAGCAGGAAGCATCACAATTACAGATTTGAGGTTATATTACAAAGCTACAGTGATGAAAACAACATGTTACTGGCACAAAAACAGACATATGAATCTGTGAAACAGAATAGAGAGTGCAGAAACAACCCCGGATGCATTCAGCATTTGATCTCTGCCAAGCCAAAAACATGACAGAGGAACAATCTAATAAATTGTGCTGGAATAATTGGCTATCTGCATGCAAAAGGTTAACTCTAGACCCACATCTCTCACCATGTACTAAACTAAAATCAAAATGGATCAAAGTTCTAAACATTAAAGCAGAAACAATCTTCTGGAAGATAAAAGATAAACTTTTTGTTGGTGGTGGTTTGGGTTTTTTTTTTTTTTTTTGACAAGGAATCAAACTCAGGACCTCATGCTTGCCAGGTAGATGCTATACCACTGAGCTGTATCGGGGCCCTAGGTAAACTCTTGAAAACGTAAGCATAAGTTAGCACTTTTGTTAAAGAGGAGTAGTGGCATTAGATCTGCTCTGAAGTTCTTGTAGAATTCAATAAATCCACTGCTTCTGGGCTTTTCTTATTTAGTTGGTTTTTTTATTGCTTCCTCAATTTAATTCCTTGTTTTTGCATTATTTAGAGTTTTATATCTCATTGGTCCAGTTTTCATAATTAATATCTATCTAGGAATATATCCCTTTCTTCCACATTCTCCAATTTATGGAAGTATAGGTTTTGAAGTGGTTACTAATAATTTGGATTTCAATAATGTCTGTTGTGATTTATTTCTTTCATTTCTAATTGCATTGATACAGGCTTTTCCTTTTCTTGTTCTGCTAAAATTGGCAAAGGGTTTGTCTATTTGGTCATTCTCTCAAGAAAAAGCTTGATTCATTGATTGTGTTATAGTGTCAATTTCACTAGGTTGTGATAGTCATAATTTTCTTCCTTGTACTTGCTTTTGATTTGGATTGTTCTTGTTTTTCTAGGACCTTGAGACACATTATTTTTATTTGGGCTTAATGTTCTTTTCTGCTGTGGCCATTCACAGCTATAAATGTAAAAGCCTCTTAGGTCTGTTTTCATTGTGTTCCACAGGTTCTTGTATATTGTACTGGCATTATTGGTTCTAGGAAATGCCTGATTGGTCCCCCACTATAATCGTGTTGTTTATCTGATCTATATGTCTAGTAGTGTTTGTTTTATAAAGTTACGTGCACTGGTGTTCACTGTATATATTTTTATAATTATCTCTTGTTGCATTCTTCTCTTAGCTAATATGTAGTAAACTTCTTTGGCTCTTCTGATCGGTTTTGGCTTGAAGACCACTTTATTTGAAAACAGAATAGCTACTCCTGCTTGTTTTTAGAATCCTGTTGTACGGAATATTGCTTTGCATCCTTTGATTTTTAGTCTATGATTTTTTGGATTGAATATGTTTCTTGTATACAGCATACCACTGAGTTTTATTTTTGATTCAATCTACCATTTGTGTTTTCATTACATTGAGAGTTCTTATTGAAAGGTACGGACTTATGACTGTCATTACATTATTTTCCCGTTGTTTCTTTTCTCTTTCAGCTTTATTTGCTCATCCTATCTGGCGTATTCATTTCACTAAACTTTTTGGCATCATGGCTTCATTTTCTCTTTCCAGAATATACTTGAGAAGTTTTGGAATGCTGGTTTAGTCATCATGAATTTCTTAAGGTGCTTTTTGTGCTTCAGTTACCTTTATGTTAAATTCTTTCCATATACCAGGAAAGTTTCATTTCTGTAAATAGGGTTTTTATGCCATTTGAGATGTCTTCTGATTTTTTGCTAATTCCAATCAATTTTAGTCTCCTTTATGTCATCTAGAGGTTGAGAGGAAGTGAAAATAATTAAGATGTGTAATGTGTATGTACCAGTTACCCAAGATGAATGTAATCATTACGTACTGCACTAATAAAAATTAGAAAAATATTAAGAGAGAAACATGGGGATTAAAACAGACTGATGACTGCTAGTGATTGGGTATGGGTACCTGGGCAGGAGGGAGGGACCCTCGTGGTGATGGAGCTGTTTTCATTTTAACTTTGGTAGACACCTAAAAGTATACCTGTGCCTAAATGGCACAAAGCTGATCGCCCGCACACAAGAGTGAATAAACTGGGACAGTTTTGATAAAACCATAGATTGTTTCAATGTTGATAACCTAATTAAGATATTCTGCTCTAGTTGTGCAAGATATTACCACTAGAGGAAAAACACATAATAGGATGTCTCTATTATTTTTTGCAAATTTATGTGAATCTGCAATTATCTTAAATTTTTTATTAAAAATCTAAATAAAAAACATAATTATGCATAATCATGTAAATATTCAGTTTAATCAAATATTGTGCATATTTGGGGTTAATTGTATTTTCCCTTTCATATGTTTATATATTAAATGGCATTGCCAGATTTTTTTTAAATATTGGAATATCCTTGATTTTTTGTTGTTGTTGTTGTTTTTGAGACAGGGGCTCAGTATTCGGTTTAGGCAGACCTTGAACTTACTATGTAGTTCAGGCTGGCCTCAAACTCCCAGTAATTTTCCTGCCATAGGCTCCTGAGTGCTGGGATTACAGGCGTCACCACCACGCCTGGCTATATATGTGAGTTTTTAAATTATGATTTACATATACACATGATTTGTCTTAGTCTGCTTCCATTGCTGTGATGAAGTACCTGATAATAACCACTTAGTGGGGGAAAGCTTTAGTTAGGTTTACAATTTCAAAGAATTCAGTTCCTGATCACTTGGCTTAGTCACTTTTAGGCCTAGTGTAAGGCTGAGCATTATGGTGGGGGGACAGCACTTCCTGCCGGACAGCGGGAGGAGCAGCTGGGGAGGAGGGAGCAGAAGCTCCCCAGTCCCCTTCAGAGAACCTGCTCCAGTGATGTGCTGCCTCCAAGCACCCGCACTTTCTAAAACTTCCGCTCCCAGCAGTGCCACCAGCTGGGGACTAAGCCTTTGGGAGATACTCCAGATCCGTATTTTAACAACTTAGTACATTTTCTTTCTGATATGTCTCTAATCATAACTGGTATCAAATCATGTCCTTTCTCGTATTGCCCTTGTCTAGTTTTGTTATCAAGGCACCAGTTGCCTCATAAGAATAAGTTAGGGTTCTCTATTTTATAAATTTTACTGAATCTGTGGTTCTTTTTTCTAGATATTTCATACCTTTGGTTTATTTCTTAGATCTGTCTAAGAAACTTGTCTATCTTATTAATCTTTATAAAGAGCTAGGATTTTATCAAACCTTTCTAATGAATATGTTTCATGAATTTATGTTTTTGCATTTTACTTCTCTTGTTTTCCTGAGTTTATTCTGTTATTTTTTCTAATTTGAGATGAGCTATACTACTCAGTACATTTTAGTTTCTTTCTAACACAAGCATTTAAAGGTAAAATTTTCATCTAAATGGTACTTTATATCCTTTAAGTTATATCATAGTATTTCTATTATGGTTACATTTAAAATATTTTACAACTTCTAATATGAATTCTTTTGATCAATAATTTGGAGAGATTTAAAAATTTCTAACATGCCTTTTAAAATGTTATAATTCTTAGCTAAATTGTTTTGTCTGAAAATGGGGTTTATAAAAGAATAATTATTTGGTTGTTGCTGAGACTAATTCCATAGCTGTGTGTACAATCAGTTTTTGCAAGTGTGTCACGTCTGCTTTGACAGATTTTGTAGATTTAAAGTGTGTAGTCCAAGTTTCATATCCATCAATTATATAAAACTTTCTGTGTTGTCCAGCTCTGCTTATAATCTTACTAATTTGTCTTCCTGCTCTATCAATATATAGATTGTAAAAAATAGTCACAACAAGTGGACACAAATCTTTCCCCCCTTCATCCATTTTGAAAAATGGAATATTAGTCTCCAGGTAAGCCATGCCCTTGCCCATGAGACATTAGCCAAAAAGAGACGGAGATAAAGGCTTAAAAAGTGTGCATTAGGGTTTACTCTGTTGATGCTCTTTTTTATCTGTCGCCCTGTAAGGAACTTAATAGATAAAGAGGTAATATGGCCCCATTCTTTCTCACTCCAGAGAACTCACAGATGTGCGGCCATCAAACCTAAATGTCCCAATTAAGACCAGGAGAAAAACTGCCCGCTTGGATTCACTTCAAAACATGACCCCCGAGTAAAGTACAATCACCATCTTAAGCATGTAAATTTTGGTTTGGTACGTTACACAGCAAAGGTGAACTGACAGAATCCATCACTAGGAGAGAGGGGTTAAACTCACTAGAATTATGTATTTGTCACATAGCCTCCCCTTTCTGTTACTTTTGCTGTGATAATTTGAGACTATATTTCCAAGAATTTTTTTCCGTTTTTTTATTAGTACATGTCTGCAGTCCATAATAATCACACTCCTTGAGGGAAGTTGGTACACGTACAGACCACATCTCAATCCTCGTTTCATCCTCTTACCTCCCCGAACCTCCCTCCATCTCTTGATACCCTTCCCACTTAACTGTTTGTGATCAACCTTTTTATCTGTATGGACACTTTTCTTTATGTCTTAGTTACTTTTCCTATGGCTGAGAAAAAATATCTGACACTAAAATGAGGAAATGTTTGTTTGGGTTCATAGTTTGTGGAGATTTCACTTCATACTTGGCTGGCTCCGAGGTGGGGTGGGTGGCACAGGGGCTAGGGAGAGGAGAAATGGTTCATGGCAGGCAGAAAGCAGAAGGGCAGCAAAGCAGCAGCAGTGACAGCAGTGGCCCTCTTCCTGTCCCATACCTTCTGTCCACGCCGCCTGCCCTAGCACTCACACCCAGGGAGGCCCTTGCATTAACCACTCCCAGGTTATGCCAGACCAGTGGACTAACTTAGGATCACACACCCTAGATAGACCCCAGCTTCACACTCTAGATCCAGCCCCTCTCCCCAAAATCCCCACCTATGATTTCATGAGGCTTTTGGGAGACATCTAGACACACCTCAGGATCTAACTGTCTGATTCTAATGTCATTATACCATTTATTTCTTTTGCTTTATTTTTAAATTTTTCTCATTTTATATTTTCTTTTCTCCAAATTTAGGATAAGGTTTTTTCCCATTCCCTTTTTCCTATTGGACTGTACATTTATATTCTTTATTCTTTTCAGTGATGGTACTTAGATTTTAACTCAATACCAGTTGGAAAATGTAGAGGTAAGCAGTATCTTTACCTTCCCCTTAAAATTAGAAACTGGGAAACTGTGGTTGTTGTCCTCCTGTTTACTTGGTATTGAGCACTTGTGCAAGTACATTTTGACATTCGAATATCTTCTTTTGTGAAGTCTTTGTTCAAGTAGTTTATCCATTATATAATTGAACTGTATATATTTTTCTTTTCGGCTGATAGCTCTGTGAATATTCAGGACCAAAGTCTTATGGAGGATAGTTTTCCAGATATGTTCTCCCAGTCTAGGTGTTGCTTATTTACTTTCTTAATGATATCTTGATAAACAAAAACTCTCATTTTAATTAAGTTCAACATATTTCTCTACTTATAGTGATTTTTATATTTTATGTAAGAAATCTTAAGGTCATTAAGGTATTACCTTGTGTTTTATTCTTGAAGCTTGCTTGAATTTTTTACATTACACATTATGTATAATCCATCTCAAATTATTTTTTGAATTATGAAAACAAGGCTCAAGATTAACGTCTATTCCGATATCTAGTTGCTCTATTGTCAGGTATTGAAAGAACCTTTCTTCCTCACTAAATTGCTTTTCATTTTTACCGAAAATCAAATTGGCTTCATTATATGGGGTTTGCTACTGTGCTTCATTTGTCTAGTTGACTATTCTTCCACCATAGCACGTTGCCCTAATTAGTATAGTTTTACAGAAGGTGAGCTTGATATTTCATGGTATAAATCTTCCACCTTGGTTTTTCTTCAAAGTTATCATGACTGTCCTAAGCCTATTGCATTTTCATACTCATTTTGCTTAATTTTCTTATCAATTTTTCATACCTATGTCTGGTAATCTGAACAACGACTTCGAGGATAACATGCGCTATAACAACTATTGTTGATTTCCTATCGTCTTGTTTTGAAATTCTGTATTGTTTTTAATGTTTTATTCTCTTTAAAATAAAAAAGCAAAAAATAAATAAAAAGTAAATACCTGAAGAACTTTATCTCACTTAGAATTCATTTCAGTAATGAAGTTCTTCTAGATTTCAGCCAGGAATAGGACTTTGGTAGACTTCTGAGAGAGTTTATTTTGCACGTGAAAAGAATTTAAATTATGTTCAAATGGAAGACTGAATGTTCCAGAGATGGCAACAATATTGTCATGTGCTATCCTGCAGTGTTACCTTGTTATTCTTCTATCAAGAAGTAAAGTCTATGTCTTACCCTCTTGAATCTGGAGAAGCCCTGTGACAGCTTTAATATTGCCCAAATATAGTTTGGTAACTTTCTTCCCTGTTGAGGAGCTCCAATCCAACCTCTGAGAAGTCTGGGTGATGCAGAGGGTCTCATAGGTGCTGGACATGTAGCAGACACATGGCCCTCCCTCTAGTCCAGAATCTCAGACGGATCCAACCCTAACTATAACTAAATGAAAGACCCCAGGCATGCGCCACCGTGCTGTCTAGTCCACCCATAAGGTTGAAATACTGAATGTATGTTTTAAAGCCCTACACTTTAGGGTGCTTCGTTATGCTATCATAATCACACTTAAATATACTACTTTTTATTAGTTACAATTATAATACACATATTACAATAGTTACAATAGCACTGTCCACTTATTAGAACCCATGTTAAATATAGATTCAAAATAATGCATTTTTATTTGGCTCAAATGCTAACATCCTTTGAGATTTCTTTAACCTGGAGATTATTAAAGTATATTGCTTCCAAGAGTCGGGATACCTTTTTTTTATCCACTTTTACTGATTTCTCACTTTATTTCTATGTCATGGGACATATTTGAAATTTCAGGCTTCTCAGTTTGTCAAGGTTTGCTTTATTCCCCAGTATATGACCTGTCTTAGTGAATGTTCCTGAGCACTTGAAAATAATTTATATGATGCTGTTGTAAAGTGTTCTGTAGTTACTTGAATTAATTGGTTGATGGTTGTTGAATTTTTCTGTAACTTACTGGTTTTTCTACTTGTTCTGTTAACTACCGAGAAAGTAGTGTTGACCATCACCAGTGATATAAAAACAAAGGTTTTTCTTTCAGTTCTGTCCGTCTTGTCTTAGATATTCTGATGCTGCTGTTTGCTGTGTGCACATTTAAAGCTGTTGTTTTAGTCACTTTCTTATTGCGGGCACACAGTAACACCCACGGCGTAATGGGGGAAAGCTTTACTTGGCTCGCAGTTTGTAGAAGCTTCAGTCTATAGTCAGCAGGTTCCAAGGCGGGACAGCATGGACCCCAGGGGAATGGCAGAAGAGAGTTGCGCAAGGCAAGGCAGACCGGAAGCAGAAAGAGAAGGGAGGAAGTGAGGAGGGACAGAGACCCTCCCCGCCGCCCCCCCAGTAACCCACCTCCTCCTGCCAAATCCCACCTCTAACGGCAAGACAGCGGTGACACTTGCACAATCCGGTCGCCTTCTGGAAAGGCCCACCTGTGAACATCTGAGGCCCTTGGGGGACATCTGGACAGAAACCACAGCAGCTGTCTTTCAGGTAAACTGATGCTTTCGTCACGATGTTATATCCCTCGTTATGGTGGGTACATTTTGACTATCTATTTTGATGCTGATATAACAAATTCGGCTTTATTTTAATTAGGGTTGCCTCATCTCTCTTTTTCCGTCCTCCTTGTACCTGTCTACACTATATTTGCAGGACGTTTCTTATAGTCAGTACACATCTGAGTCTTGTGGTTTTATCCATTCAGCAACCTGTTTTCAGATTACTGTATTTGGACTATGTAAGTTTTACATCATTATGTTGCAATTCAAGTATATCTTTTATTACCTGGTTACTCTTTATTCCTTTGGTTTCCAACCTTAGTTCCCCTTTCCTGCCTTCTTTTGGATTATCATTTTATTTTCATTTACTGTGGGTTTTACCCTATTTATATAGTTCTTCAAGTGGTTTTGTATGGATTATGTTAATAATACATAATTTTTTCAGTTTACTCAGAATCATCATTTTGCCATTTCAAGAGAAATATTGGAAGTTATCACCATATAAAGTTATTTCCCATCCTCTTTATATTATAGTTTATGTATTACCTCTGTATACAATGAAAATCCTGAAAGATAACGTTATGATTTTTGCCTTCAAAAATAGTCTAAAGAATTGAAGCGGGCTAGAATATTCTATTTACCTAACATATGTCTCCACCCACAGGCTACAGATTTCCTTTTTGTATCATTCCCCTTCTGTCTGGAGAGCTTCCTTTACCAGTTCTTCAGAGCAGGTGTGCTGACAGTGAATTCTCCTTACTTTCCTTCATTTGAGAATGCCTTTACTTTACTTTCATCTTGAAGGATATTTTCACTGGATACAGAACTCTGAGCTAATGGTTAATTTTTTTCTACTTCCCTCTGCTTCCATAATTTATGAAGAGAACTCTGAAGTCATTCAAATCACCAATTCCCCTTTGTTCTCCATTATAAGTAGTGCATAACTGTCTTTAGTTTTAAGCAATTTTATTATGTCTTCTGTTGATTTCTTTGTATTATCCTGTTTGGGGTTCTGTGAGCTTTTGAATCCTAGCTTATGCATATCGCCAAATTTAGGAAGGTTTCAGCCATTATTTCTGCAAAAAAAATTTTTTTTTTCTGAATGGATCATTTCTCCCTCCTTGGAGGATTCAGATAACAAAATATTAAACTTTGTGGTGTTGTCCAGAGATCCCCAAGGTCAGTGCTTTTTTTTCTCTGTTAAGATTAGTTTCTATTGATCTATCCTCAAGCCTAATCATACTTTTCTTTGTTATTTCCACTTTTCAATTGGCTCTATGTAGTGAGTTATTTCACTGAACTGTATTTTTCAGTTTTAAAAGTTGTGTAGCACCTCTTTTTCTATTTGCTGAGATTTCCATTGTCTGCTTTAAGAGTACTCATCCTGTAAATAAAATGCAAACTACAATAGATATTATGAAAGGAAAAGAAATTGCTCAAAGAAAGGAACAACTGGGCTGAGGAAAAGGTGAAAAAGAAAGAAGGGAAATACACAGATATAAATATATAGATATATAGATATAGATAGATAGCTGGGATAATTGTACTGTTATTGTGTGGTGGTTTATTGAAAGGAACAGTTAATGCTTCAGTTGTTTTGACCAATTTTGCATGCTTATATCTGGTCATCTGAACAATTAATTTGAAGACAACAATATGCAATGTAACAACCATTGGTGAATTCCTACCATCTTGTTTGGTGATACTCTGTATCATTTCTAATATTTTTATTCTTTTTAATGGTTTGATCAATGTTGCATTCTTATATCTGGTAATCTGAGCAACTTTGTTGAAGATAGCAATATGTAATAACAACCACTGTTAATTCCTATCATTTTGTTTTTAAACCCTGTATCATTTTTGCTGTTTTTGCTTTGTTTTGTTTTTGTCTATGTCGTTATTTTATTATTTTTTGTTCTTTTTATAAGAAAAAAGAGCACTCATCCTTACTTCTTTTTTATAATACCTGCTTTTTAATAATAGCTGCCTTACACTCTTTGATAAAGTCAACATGTTATCTAGGTAACAGCTTTTGTTTTCTTTCCTTTAGGATTGCAATTTTTCTCATTCTTTATATGCCAAGTCATTTTTATTGTATCTTTAAAGGTGGGAAAATAATTTTAAGAAACTCTGGGTCTTACTTAAATATGATGTGGAGAATGTTAATATTCTTGTTTTAGCATAAAAGCCAGCCCAGTTGGGTTCAGGCCACAAATTGTGATCACCCCTTTTTGAGTTCTTGATCTGATGTTCAGTTTTCAGTGCCAAGCATGAATTTTCCCATGTGTAAAACTCAATGGCTTCTCTGGCTAGCGGTCTATAATTCGAGGCTTAAAGTCTGTGGTGTGATCTTCAGAGTGGACGTATTTGCACCCAGCTTAGAGTGTAAGCAGGGCTCACATGTGACTGTGTTGAGAGTCTCTCCTGATGCCTCTCAGGCTCCGTGGCTTCTCTCCAGGTCCCAAGGACTCCTCTTTTTGGTCCTTTCCCAGAAATTGTGGCCTTAATTTTTTCACTCTGTCATAAACTTCTTAGGACTGCACCCATGTCTAGAGCCACATGACGGAGGGGGAAGGAAGGAAGAAAGAAAAAGGCCATGGAATTTGGTCCTGCCTTCTTGGGACCACGGTTCTTCTAGAGAATGTCTCCATCTTGCAGAGTCTTGGGCACTTGTGGGCTCTCACAGCTGCCACCGCTGCTAACAGCAACATGCCAGCGCCCAGGAGGCTGAAGTGCGTGAGCACCAGGGGAAGGAACTAGAGGATTTCCCCGTTCACTCTGTTAGAAATCCCTTTCCCGGACCTGGAATCAAGACTAGTGGACCTCCGACTTCCTCTACTGCAGGTCTCTCTGTGCCAAGCTCCCGCTTCAAGGTCGGGCTGTCTTCTGTCCAGGTGAGGTAACAGAGGCCAAACGAACTGAGGGACTCAGTGTCGCTCGGGAGTACTGAGACTGGGATGACTGTACTAGAACTTTGCCTTGGGTTAAGGAGAGGCTCTGTTAGTACTCACTCCCTTAGGAGGAAGCCGGTTCAGACTGAAAGGCAAATGGCTGATGAAGTGACTCCATTTTTAAAGGGTGGAGGTGGTTTGCTAGTAAATGAGTCTCTTTCTCTTCCCTGGGAGATTAGACAAACAATGGATCCAACTGAGAAAATAGACTGACTCATTTGGCTGCAATGCTATCCTGAAGTTACAAGCAAACTACCCGTAATCGCCAAAAAAAGAGTCTGGTTTTGCATATAGTGACTGAACTTTGCTGTCAATTCTAAGATTTTCATTGATGAAATTTAACAATCAGATATTAAATTCATAAATCGAATGGCACCCTGAACCTTGCGTTTTTGCTATTTCCAAATTCATATGCAGTTTACTTATTTATTAACTCTTCTTTAGGACAGTGGTTTCATTGTAAAAGAAGTGAAGGTTTGATGTGAACTCTCCTTGCACTCTTCTTGAGTGTGTTTCAACTGCATCTCCTCGTGAGCACCCCATCTTCACGGGGCAGGGCATAGAAGAGGGTGCAGAGGAGGAGGAAGCAGGGTTCTGGTGGAGAGAAGTTGGATGGAGCGAAGTACTGGGTCGTAAAGCGAACAAGGGTGGGGTACAGGAGGGAAATAGGCTCACAGATCTGGAAGAAACAAGTCATCTGGTCCAGACCGTCTCGAGACAGGTCAGGAAGGGGCGTTTGGGTGGGCCTTTTCTCACATCTGGATTTAGCTGCTCTTGAAATTGTTCAGCCTTTTGCTCTTCACCAACACTGATTTCTCCTGGGCAAGATATGTGGCAGTTCCTCTTCCATCCCTAGGATGAAGTTCTCTGGAATGAATTTAATTAGCTTTAATAATGGACCGTTCCTTTTCCAGGTCTGTTTCAGGTTTAGGTCATTCCACTGGCCTCACAATCAACTGAAGGGCAGGTCTCCTGGACACTCAGTAATTCCCTGGGTGGAGAGGAAGGGCTTCTAAACTGATGGTCACACTGTATTTCCAACACCCCTGCGCTGGAGGACGTAATGTGCTGAGATGGGTGGAACTTTTTAAGGTAGATTAAATTCTCATTCTCCATGGGAGAAGCGCGCGGTTACCTGCCTTTCCTGAACTGCACACCCACAGCCCTGTTATATTCACTGCTAGAAGTGAAGCTTTGGCGAGTTACGATTAGGGGCCAGCCTCCTCTTCCAGCCGTCCCACGTGTCTGAATTTACTTGAAGAAGCTGAGAGAAAAGACAGCGGAGGTAAACTGCAGCTTACTCCTCTGCTCCAGGCGGAGGAGGGCTCGGAGCCTCGGGACCGAGGGTCCCCAGGCGCCGCCCGGGGCGGTCCTGCCCCTCCCCCGCCCGCCTGCGCACGGACTTCGAGGAGAGCCGCGCCCCCTCCTCGCCCCGGAGACCAGCACAGACGCAGCACAACTTCCCCTGGGTCGCAGCCCAGCGATACGAAGCGGCCCTGGCTCCGAGCCCCGCTCTTCCCGAGTCGTGGGTGGCGCGGTGCTTGCTTCCCTGTCCTCCCTTTCCGGACCCAAACGGGGATGTATCTGGGTCAGCACGGGCGGGGCCGGACCTGCCGGGGCCCGGCGTGGGGGAGGGGCGGCGATGACAGCATCTTCCAGGGTTTTGGCATCTCGGGGCTGCGCCTCGTCCAGCCTCTCACCGTGCTCTCGCTGGGCAAAAGCTGACGTTTTGGCCGCTTCGGGCCCGAGAGGTGGGCGGGGTGGGGGTGGGGAAGCGCGTTTTTCTATCCAGACGCCCCGTAACACCCATGAACAATAAGGCGCCACGGGCCCCCCATCCTGTTACCCAGGGGAGGCTCCCGGGGCGGTGGTAGGTCCCCCGCCCCAGGAAAAGAGCAATGGAACAGTTCACGGCCGCTGCGAGTTCCCGGTCTTCCTTCCTTTCCGGCGATAAACGGTGGGGCCAGAAGCCAGCTGCGGCTCGAGATGCTCCACCCGCGGACCCGAGCCCTGTCTCGGCCTGCGGGCCCGGCTTTCAGAACCGAGGGCCCCTGTGCCTCTCCCAGGCTCCCAGTCCGTGCACCGGGGCAGCGGGGGCTGCAGCCCGCGCCGGGCGCGGACCGGGTCGGCCCTGTAACGCGGGGCGGGGCCGGGTCTGCGGGAGAGCCGCACCTTCCCGGGCGCCTTGGCCGGCGCTGCTGGGCGAGGTCGGGGCGCACGGCCTCGGCCCGCTGTCCGCAGGCGCTGTGTGAAGTCCAGCGCCGGGGGGCCGAGGCCCCGTCTCCTCCCGGCCGCAGCGCGCGCGGGCCTCGCGGCGTGCGGGAGAGGGGCGAGGCTGCGAGCCGAGCGGCGCCCCGGGCGCCCCCGCGCTGCTCGCCGCGCTCTGCCCGTCCCTGCCCTCGGGCCCTACGTGGCCCCCGCGCCGCTGGGCCGGCGCGCGCCGGGGTGGTCTCGGCGCCGCACACGCCCCCGCGCCCCGAGCCGCCCCGAGGGTCCCCGCCGCCTCCGCCCGCGGCCACGGGGACGCGCCCTTCCCCGGCCCGCTTCGCACCCGGCACCGCGGCCCCCCCGGGCCCGCCCCCCCGCGCTGCGCCGGCCGCGGGCGGCGGGGCGCGCGGCGCTCGGCTGCCTGTGCTCGCAGCGCCTGGGGAATTGCGCTGTGGGCGCGGCGGCCCTGGCCGGCCTTTATCGCTCCCCGGTTCTTCTTTTGAAACTTTATCAGGGAGGCTCACCACTCGCCGCAGACGCGAGCGGGGGGCGGGGGCCGGGCGCCGGCAGCGTGACGGGGCGCTCCGGCGCGAGCGCTTCTGCTGGGGCACGCATGGCGCCCGCACACGGAGTCTGACCTGATGCGGACGCAAGGGGGTTAATATGAACGCCCCTCGCGGTGGAATCTGGTTCTGGCTCCCTCTGCTCTTGACCTGCCTCATCCCCGAGGTCGGCTCTTCATGGTGGTAAGTCCGTGCACCAGGGTGCGGGCGGATTTTTGGAGGTGGAAGCGGGGACCGCACTGGCCACATAGACCCTTCCACGCGACGCTGCCCCGCAGCTTGGCAGCTGTGAATTCGGGCCTGACCCGGACTGCTGCCCTCTCCTATCCTGGCATCCTGAACTGAGCCTCTTTGCTTCTCTTGCAACCAATTTCAGCTTTGACAACTCCAGAAAAACACATGCCCCTTCAAATGAGAGCTCTGATATTTGGCTATTTGGATCCAGCGGAGTGACAGAAAATTCAGTCATTTTCTCACCCCATTGAGAGACGCCTTAGCCTGGTCTCTTGCTGCACCAATGTGTGTGTGTGTATGTGAGAGAGAGAGAGAGAGAGAGAGAGAGAGAGTGTGTGTGTGTGTGTGTGTGTGTGTGTGTGAGCGCGCGCGCACGCGCATGAGCGCGTAAATTCATCTTGAAAACTATAGCCATCTCCCCTCGCCCCAGCATTCTCAAAAAACCGCCTAAAGATAAACCAATTCAAGCAGTCAGGAGTTGTAGAGCGCAAAGCTCATGATTTTGCTTTATTTCCTGTCCTTCCACATTCCTGATGTTTCACCCCAGTGAGGCAGAAGAACATTTTGCTGCCTACAGGTAGCGACTATGGTCTTGATGCAAAGCTACTGGCCTGAGGTGTCCAACATGTCACCCTGGTCGAAAGTGTCCCCCAAGGAGTAACTTTGCTGCTGCCCTTTGTACGCTGACCTACAATTCATTTATTTTGCACAGTGGTGGGACCTTGGTGCTTAACAGTTACCAGCATAAGTAAAAGTTTTAAAGGCATATTCTTGACCTCTCCATAAACTCTTCCCCATCTCTGGACTGTCTGATCTTGGAAAGAGATAGAGTTGGGAACTCTCTAATTTCCCTTTCCCTAAAAATCTCAGAACAGATATTGAAGTACTCGTTTGGAAAATTTGGTTATAGTGGCTATTTTTTCAAAGAATCTGGCAACAGTAAAGAATCTCAGCTAAAACAAAGACTAGATAGAGCAGGGAATGCTTTAGGAAGGTACCAGAGCCCCTCAACAGAGCAAGGTAAGGCTTGACGGGAAGAGAGGGTCAATTCCTTCCTAAGCTTCCTCTGAACAAGAAGGTGTGTAGCCTTGCCGTTGCCGACACAGGATCCAAGATTGATTTCTCAGAATGACCATTTTTCAATACAATAACTGTTTCTGTTTCCATGGGTGTATAAACATTATTTATTGCTCAGGCATTTTGTCGCATTGTCTCTCAGCTGTCACTTAAATATATTTTTTGGAAGTCACAGCTGTAACGATTTTATGATCATATAAAATGATGAAAATACAAGAAAAAGACATTCTCCTTGTTTGATGGCTTCAAAAAACACCTATGGCAGCTTGGGTTTATATAAAAGGTACCTTTCTAAACATTTCACAACTAATAGAGAACATCTGGGTAGGGATGATGATGTAATTTTTTGTTAAAGTTTCTTTTCAAAAAGTACTTTATGGAGCTATAACACTGTTTGATTCTTCCAAACATTTACTGTCCTTAATAACAATAGAAAGAATTCTTTTCCAAAGATATGCTATAAAAGCCAAAAAGAACTAGAGAATGGAAATGTTTAAAGGATTCCGGAGTAAGGAAAGAGCAGCAGAATGCAATGTCAGATACCAGCAGGTGTTGGTTAGATAGATTCTGATAGTTTTTAAGACAGTAGGTCAAATAAATGAGATTGAGGAGCTTTTAAAGGTTGACCTCTCTCTCAAAGCCAAGTCCAGACACATGGTGTCACAGAGAGCAGAACATCCTTGGGGAAAGAATATTCCCCCAGTCCCCAAGACACGCTGCCCCCCCTCTCGGTGCTCTGGCTGGACTGCATGCAGACCCTGCCTCCGCCACCGGCACTGAGCATCACGCTGTGGTGCTTGCTTGCTCTATGCGGAAGAAACACCCATCCTTCCACTTAGAACAGCCGCCTACCACATCCCCCTCTGCACCTTCCTTGCCTGCTTCTTCACTGGACTAAATAATCCTCGGTCTCTAATATCATTAAAAGGCTAGGGCGTCATATTTGAAGCGTGCTTTGAACCTGGCTCTCCTGGGGAACACTGAGCCACCCTGGCTACTCACATTGCTCGTGCTTCTGTTTGGGCCACTCACAGGTACATGAGAGCTACTGGCGGCTCCTCTAGGGTGATGTGTGACAATGTGCCAGGCCTGGTGAGCCGCCAGCGGCAGCTGTGCCATCGACACCCAGACGCGATGCGTGCCATTGGCTTGGGGGTGGCCGAGTGGACAGCAGAGTGCCAGCACCAGTTCCGCCAGCATCGCTGGAACTGCAACGCCCTGGACAGGGACCACAGCCTCTTCGGCAGGGTCCTGCTCCGAAGTGAGTACCCGCCCTTGACCCAGTCTGTGGGCTGCTCGTGCAGCTCTCTGCTCGTTTGGTCTGCAGAGCGACTGCTCGTCTTTTGCTATATTCCATCTGTTCCATGGGTTTGTGCTGTAGGCGGGTACTGTCTTATTCTACAGATGACTCCTGCAGAAATCAAGGAATTTTTCTAAAGTCTTACAAGGGCCTGGTCCTAGCAGATGATGTATGTGCCAGGTGGTCATCCTTTCACTTTTTGCTTGGTCGCTTTAAATGTGCGTGTTCCTCCAAGGTCAGATTTCGTCCCTAGAAGAGAGGAGGCAGCCACGGGACTCTTTTGACCCTTTACCTTATCTTTCTTGGGGCTTGAATGTTTCAGAAGAATAGGAGCAGATCAGGATGGAATTCTCAAATCTTTTATTAGCTAGATTTTGTAATGTTTTTTAAACCTATGAAAATGTTTAGTAAGGAACAGAGACAAATGTCTACTCTTTATCATTTGGATCAACCTGTGTCTAAATTAAACACTGTTTTCAATAGATTGTAAATTCACTAAGGGCAAGGACTAGGCTGTATTCCCTGCTCTTTTCTTAGTGCCATGTGTACTGTAGGTCACATTCATTTATTACGGTGAATGACTGGATGAACTTATAGTGAGTGCCTATTATTTTCCAGTTATATTTTCTTATTAATACATGTTTTAAGTACCTAATAATTATATTCATCATGGTGAATTGGTACAATTATTTATGAAAGATAGAGTAAGTACCATACTTAGATTTAGTTTTCCTTAGAAAATTTAAACATCTAAACACATAATAAACTTCTTTAAAGTTCTGAGTATTAAAAGTAGTTCACTAACTACTATACAATCAGAGAAAATTAACTGAAAAGCAGATTTTACCTTCAAATAATATCTATCCACTAATCTGGCATAATTAGCATTATCTATGGAATAACGTGGCCAATTTGCTCCTGGGAAATCTGCCTGAAAACAGAACCGTTTATGTGCAAACCCCAGAAAGCAGGGACTTTACCCTTGTTTTTTGCCCACCCCCACACCCCGCTCCCAAGAAAATCATCCAGGCTGTGCACTTGGTAATGCTTAACAGAGGGTGTTTCTATCATGTAATCATCACAGCCCTAGGGTTTTATGAGGCCAAATGCATAACTGAATGTCTCTAAAATCCCCCATGGGCGTAGTACTCTCACTCTTAGAGTATCCCTAAAGTTAATTTACTGCGATACTCTGTAATTTTATTCTCCAGTTTAAGAACTATATTCTCCTGCATTCCTTTTGGAGTTTCAATATGACATCGCAAATTTTTGAAGATTTTTGAAAGGATAACAGTAAATTTCAGCTTCATGGAATTTTAAGACTTCACCTAGATTAGCTCACCACTGAATCAATTAAAGTGTTAGAACTTGTCAAAGAGAATTTGCAAGTATGTAGCACAAGTAATCTTGAAATGTATTTGCAGGCTCAGAATATTAAAAGGTATATAGAATTTTTTCTTTATCAAACTGCTCATAGCCATTTTCCAATGATTTAAAATTAGATGCACTTCTCATGTATAGAATGATCACCTTGAGATCCATTATAGTGTCTCCATATAAAAAAAAATCTTTAGATCACAAATCAAAGATAGCAATTTTGACTGGTGATTCTAAAGATGGTATATCTGCAAAAGCTGGAGTTGCTGAGAGAGACAGGTTAGAACTAAAGGAATATAACTAGTTTGACTTGGTCTAAGATCTCAGGTAAGTAAGAGATTCCAACTTGTACTTCTGTCTGATTTCTTTTGGGTGAAGCCAAATGCGTTGGCAGTGTCTTCAGAACTTAAAATACTCATGCTACACAATTTCTTTCCATTCTTCGCAGAAGGCCAGATTCCTTCCTGGGCATTTATGTAGACTCTTGTGACTGTCAGTGATAATTTTGTGTTGAACTTGGCCCAAAGCCTCTTATCTTGGAAATAATCATGAAATTCCAATAAAGTTAACATAAGATTTTTACAATTAATTGCTTGAGAGAAATCTGCATATTCGAATTTTGAGCTCTCCTTTGGAAACCTGCAGGTGCCTGATGAATAGGAAAGGTAAACTGAAAAGGGCCACATCATTCTAAGGAGAACGTTGGAGTTACTGAAACATCCCACCCTTGGTCAGGGAGAAATAAACAACATTTACCTGTTTTGCTTTAGAGAGCCAGAGAAAGAAAGTACAATGTTCAGAAACATTTGTAGTTTTCTCTTTCAAAATATAGTCATTAGTTACAGCCAGAGACAACTGCAAAGAGAAGCAAGACTATACCTCCGGAATCCTAGAATAAGCTTTAAGAACAGAAGTCATTAAGTCTTATCCTTGTAATATAAAAATAACCCCCCCCCAAAACAGCAAATATTTTAAAGAGAGTTGAATAATCCATGACTTTTCAGAAACATTTAGACCCTTAGTGTTTTGTCTTCCCAGGTAACAATACCCAACTCAAACAGGAACTTTGCCTATATGCGTATTAGATATTGCTTCATTTACTGCTATCTAAAACTGAGAGAAACTTCAGTAGTAACATACCAGAAAGTATAAATAGCACAATTTTCATTTAGATTTTGTTTCATTTCATGATGGCCTTTAAAAGAATCAGTTTTTCTAAGAAGAAGCCCAAGATCAAAATTTCTTTTGTTACAAAGCCAACTCTTGAGATGTGCTACTATTTCACACATAGCATTTTAGTGATTCATCTAAAACACTTAAGTGAAAACATCTTAAGGCCCTATCTACAAGATACTAAAACATCTGGAGATAAAAATGAAAAGTCAGACAATGTGCTAAATTTTTACTTAAATAAAAAAACATCTAGCTATTTAGTAATCTGTTTGAATAACAAATGACAAATAGTTAGAAAGATGGTAATTTTGCTTTGGAAATTATGAAATGTAGCAGAGTGATTTTTTCAGACAATAAGTTAATGTAATTGTTTACAAATTACACCAGGATGATTTCTATGCCTTGAAAATTTATCGTTATTGCTTTCAAACTATGTCTAGTCACTGACATATTATCACTCATATCTTCTGTGCCTTTCCTCAAAAAGACCAGCTCATAAGATTTCTCTTGTCTCCTTCAAAAAAAAAGAGTAGTGCTCAATATATTAAGTATTTAGGAATTTTTGCTCTATGTTATATCTCTAAACATGGACACTAAAACCAGAGCTTGGAAGATAAATGAGGTGACTATGAACAAGGACTTTTCAGGAAATGGATATTGTAAATGGGTATAATAAACATTGTATTTATCCAAAAGCTGGTCCTGAGATTAACCACATTTGCACCTCTCAGTTACTTCTTTAACACACATCTCACTTCCACTGAGAATATGTGTGGTCCCTATAGTAATGAGCTAGGACTCTGTAATACACTCCATGACCACACATCCCTCTCTGGAGAGTACAACCTGCTACCTATGACACGTATGCATCTCATTGATTTTACCTGGCTATAGTGCCTGCCTGAGTCCTTTCTAAGTGTTCAGAAGTTTGAGAGAGATATTTCTGAAGGCTGAGGTAAGTGCATTTAATACGGTGTGGACATGTTTGCCTGATTTTTAATGAGACTAGCAGAGCAAATATTGCAAATGACATGTAATAAATTTCAGCACTGAGTGACAAACGGAAACAAGCAGGGCCTCCATGCAGGAGGTGGTTTGTTCTCCCAGCTATGTGGTTTAAACAGTCCTACACACTTGTCTTGACATACTGAATCACCTAATGGTTCTTTACTTTCTGCCTTGCATTGGCACTAGGTTGTCCAGCTTCTATTTTGATTGTTAATATATTTGCTGCAGCAACCATTAATAAAAAGGCATGCTAATAACAATGAAATACAGCTCTACTTGAAAAACGAGGTGCACATGGACCCTAAAGAGCCTTATATCTGTCACTATATCACAACACCATGTTATGAGTTACTACAGATTATTAAAATAATTTAATGTAGTTATTGCACTGAAATATGTACCTTTCAGCCTGTAAGTGAAAGTAGCCTGTGTTCTAATAAAGAACAATTCTAAGAAAGCACCCCAAAGGGTTCTTGCCCAAGTCTAATTATAGGCGGTAAATTTGTTTCCTTCCAGAAAAACCAAAGAAAAGCTTTTCACTGTCTTTTACCCAATACCAGTGATTAGTGCAGGTGTTCCAAAAGAAAGTAAATTCACCTTAATAGTCAGACATAGCATGTAACTCAAGGATATTGCATATTGCCTTCAACAATCTCTCAATGACTTGTGAAAGTTGATGTCAAGCCAAAGCTCTCCAGTGTTAACGCCAGGGGCTGGTTACTGCCTGAACCCTCCTCCCACCTCAACCCCTAGATTTCTCTGAATTCAGAATTCCAGTGTGGATAAATTAAATGCATAAGACTGTCCTCAGTAAGGCCTGGAGGTTTGGAAGGCTTTTTTGTTTTGGTTTTCCTGGGCTGGCCTCAGCCTCCTGGATTCAAACAATCCTCCCGCTTCAGTCTGCTGAAAAGCTGGGACCACAGGCATGTGCAACAGTGCCCACCTTGGAAGGATTTTTGCAAGGAAAATTGTGAAATCTTGAATCCACAACCCCATTATGGAATGAGTAAGAGAATTCCATATTATTCCTGCGCTTCATGAATGAAGACACTAGGGTTAGAAACACCACACTCTACTATTCTGGGACATCTAGGGTTCCAGGTAAATGCGGGGCATGCATATATCTGGGACTCACTGAACCGGTAACTGGGCAGGGGCATGTTTTTCTTTTTCACTCTGTATTTGAGGAGAGTTGCCTAAGAGATGTCTAAATGAATGGAAATCTACCTTATCTGGAGATGGTTCATATTAAAGAGTGTCTTGGCTATTAAGAATCTTTCTCGATGACCAACGTCAGAGGCAGATCTAGTATCGAACAGTCACTATGTGAAAGTTACTCGGAACTAGTGCTCACAGACCACTTTTAAGAAAAGCATTTGTGTTTCAGGTAGTCGGGAGTCTGCCTTTGTCTACGCCATCTCCTCAGCTGGAGTTGTGTTTGCCATCACCAGGGCCTGTAGCCAAGGAGAATTAAAATCTTGCTCCTGTGACCCAAAGAAGAAGGGCACTGCGAAGGACAGCAAGGGCACCTTCGACTGGGGCGGCTGCAGCGATAACATTGACTATGGGATCAAATTTGCCCGTGCGTTTGTGGACGCCAAGGAAAGGAAGGGGAAGGACGCCAGAGCGCTGATGAATCTCCACAACAACAGAGCTGGCAGGAAGGTATGCAAAGGCAGCCGTGCCGTTCTGAGGGCCGCGGGGCCTTGCGAGTCACTTAGGCAGAGTCGATCTTAAGCTTTCCTGGAGTTGGTGAGATGCTGTATAGTCACAGCTTCCCACAGCCTCCCAGTCCAGAGATGTTTGTTCTAAAGAACACCGTCAACTGTATTTAAAGATCCCCACTCACACCCCACCTTCCCCCCACATCTGAGCTGAAGGAGTCCACCTATGGCTTTTGGCATTGCAACAAGTGTTTTATGGTCCCTCTGGATACCATACCATCTTGGGCAGAAGGTGGACTCTGTGGGTTAGACAGTGCTTCTCTCCACATAACAGGGGTACACTGAATGCTCGCAGTTAAGCAGTATCAAGACTCAGAGTAAACCAGGGATGGTGGCGCCTTCCCATAATCCTAGCACTTTGGGAGGCTGAGGCAGGAAGATAAGTGTGAACCCAGCCTGGACAATTTAATGGCTTATCAAGATCCTGTCTGAAACATTTTAAAAGGGTGCTGTGGATGTTAGCTCAGTGCAGAGGCCCGGGCTTAATCCCTGGTAACACACACACACACACACACGCATGCACACACACACTCAGAGTTTGTGGATGTTAGCTCTGCAGAGCCCGGGCTTAACTTAATCCCTAGTAACACACACACACACACACACACACACACACACACACACACACACAAAGTCAGAGTTTTTCTCCCAGATTTTTCATGAAAGATTCATTAGGTATGGTTCATTGTGCTCTTCTAGACTTAAAGATTCTTTCCTAAAACCAGACCCACCTCCAGCTCATAAAATCCCCTCACTGGGAGTTTCTGGTGCTGTATGAGCAAGAGGAGGACACGGTCCCTTCTTCTTTCACCCTGACAAACCTGGCTGGGGGCGCCTGGTCATTCGTCATTCTCTGACACCCACATGTTAGATGAAACACTCAAGGTGCTCAAGTGAGGCAGTAGAAAAGTCAGGACAAGAACTCAGGTTTCAACTCCAGTCCAAGTGTGCTTTGAACAGGATTTAACGAGGGTTCAAAGCCAGCGTTCAGATCCATGGATGGTCTTATCTGTGTTGGCCCAATCAGAGTAATAGGAGAATCTGAGTGCCATGCTTCGTCACTTTGGGTAGAAAGCATAAACTGGCTGAGCTAAACAAATACTTAGTCAGAACCATCATAGAATAATCTGATTGCCAATGGAACAAGATAACCATAATTTGCCTTTTATCAACACAACTCAGAATGTGCATGATATTAACCTATGAAGAAAGATCAGCCTAAAAGTGAATGGCCCCAAGGGCAGCTTTAATACAAAAAATAAAAGAAAAGAATGCAGATTTGGATCTGGAAAGAACAAATATCATGTATAGAAAATTCAAAGGAGATAACTCTTGCTTTAGCAGTGGATGAATGTGACCTGAACTATTTACAAATAGTACCTTTCCTAAACTTTTAAAAATGAACATTATTTATTTTCATGAATTTATGAACTTACACTGACCACTGCCAAGAATATAGAGTATGGTTGTGCAATCCTGTGAGTGTTGGTAAATACTGTTTGTGCAATGATTTAGATAAAAGAATTTACATTGACCTTCATTTTGACCTTGATAGCACATGTATAAGTTACAAAGTGTGGTGTCTTTGATAGGAGTGTGCTGCTTAATGATTGCAACAGGAAATACAGTTAGATTCCTCTGTTCGGAGAGATAAAGGCCTGTGGTCTTACACTGTACCCAAAGAATGTTGACTTATCGAAATAAATGTTAATTTTGTATAATAGGTCATAGATATTGAATGTTTCAACTCTAAGACAATAGATCTGAGCTATTATATTCTAGGCCCTGAATAAACACAAATTTTAATGTAAATCACATGATTATTCACTGTGTAGAGGTGAACAGCTGTCAGGCCTCAGATATTCTCCTGCCTACTCTGCAAAACTTAGGAGGCTACTTTTGATCGGGATAAAAGTGCACACAGTGACTTTTAAAATGTGGCTTTAATTAATGGTGGGTGGGCAGACTTCTTCAAGGAGGTGCATGATGTCAGTGAGTATGAACTTTAATGAGAGTAAATGTATTGCGATAAACATGCGTCTCTAATTCTCTTTTTGCGGTCATTAGACCCCCACTTTTACTCCCCCTTCGTACCAGCAGCTCTGTGGAGTCAAAATGAGAACAGGCTGGGCCCTTGTTTGAAGGCGCCTCCTGGGCTAGCGCCTTCAGCGGGTCTGGTTCTAGAAAACCCCAGCCTGCTAGGGATGCTACAAAGTTAGTCTGTTCTCCTTCCCCGCCTCTCCTCCTCCTCCTCCTCCTCCTTCCTCCTGCTCTTCCTGCTCCTCTTCCTCCCTCTCCTCCTCCTCCTCCTTTTCCCGCTGTTTCTCCTGCTCCTGCTCCTCCTTCTCTTTTTCCTTCCCCTCCCCCTTCCCCTTCCCCTTCCCCTTCCCCTTCCTCTTCCTCTTCCTCTTCCTCTTCCTCTTCTTCTTCTTCTTCTTCTTCTGCTTCTGCTTCTGCTTCTGCTTCTCCTCCTCCTCCTCTTCCTCTTCTTCCTTCTCCTCCTCCTCTTTCTCCTCCTCCTCCTGCTCCTCCTGTTCCTACTCCTTCGTTTTTGTGCTTCTTGGTACTTACCAAAATGCCCAATATGAACATCTGCTTTTCAAACTGGGAGTAGTGACGGTAAGGAGGCCAATACCTTTTATTTAAAAGAAAAATTATTTCTTTAAAGATTGTTCTGTTCAGCCAATACTAAAAGAATTGAATGTTGCCATTCATACCAGGTCGTAATCTCCTCAATACTTGATCAGTTCAGTCCACAGCAGCTGGTTAGAGCACCCTCATGTGTCTCTGCGCTGTAATATCGTTCAGATCCTCTGTGCTGTGCTATCATTTTTAAATCGGTTTCCTTGCTTACTTGAGATTCATCTTTGATGGAGTCTAGTTTTCCACTTTCAAATAGAACTGAAAAGATAAATCTACCTGGCTCAAAAACAGGCATGCTTCTCAAGAAGGAAGTTCCGTGGCTTTCCTCGGCCACTCTTGCTGGGTCTAAAGAAACCATGCTATGCATGCTGTGAGGTAGGCTTTGGTAAATTACAAGCAGAAGGTACTGGTCAACGCCCAGCATTGTTCCTTTCCATTTGCTTTTAAATTAGTCTACTCTCTTTTAAGAAGAAATAATCATAACTAAACTCTTCTGAGAGAATCTGTATCAAAATAATCCATGTATCCAATCAAATATTGCCCACTCAGCCACTCTAGAAATTTCCATAAGAATAAGAGAAATCCGTAAAAATGTTTTCTCCAAAAGGTGTCTCTTACTACAGGAAAACAGAAAGAACCCAGAATTTGAGATCAGATCCACTTTAGCATTAATCGTGCAATGCCAGTGACTTGGCGGACTGGATTTCAATTGTTCTCATCAGTAACGTCAAAGGTAATATGTGGTTTTATGCGAAGGCAAGTGTAACGGTATAGCAGATAATGTGGCGTATAGTAGGTACTCGGTAGAAGTTAGTTCCTTTCCTGTTAGTGCAGCAAAGGTCATTTGTAACTCAGGAAAGAAAGCTTGGCATGACTCCATGTGAACTGTCTCTCAGAATTCAACCAGATCACTCCATCTACCCATACACTCATTTTCTGTATAGTCTGTCACACTAATAAAAGAGGCAAAGAATATTTTCTAATTTATAGAGCACTGTCAAATGTTTTATAATAGAATCTTTCTGAAATCCCCATAGGAATACAAAACACTGTAGTATTAATATTTCTGCTTTTCTGATGAGAAATGAAGTCTCAGCCAAAGGGAAGTGACTAAGTCATATAACCCTGAAATGCTGAGCTTGAGGGTTCAGACCCGGTTGTGTTTGCCTACAGAGGCACTTGTCTGTGTCTCCATATTAGCTGTGTTGAGAGTTTCTATGAAAAAGTAAGCAGTATTTCTACCTTTAATGAAAAGAATAGCAGATATTCCTTTGAAAGGTAGTTTTATTGATGGCGTTCTCCCCTTTGTATGTTTTTGCAGTTTTTTAAAATTAACATGTACTCGTTTCTAGCAGGGAGAAAGTTTTAAGCTAAAAATATAACTGCTAGTTTGTATAAGCATGCCCAAAGAAACGTGACCTTATCTGGGGGATTCATAAAATTCCAACTAATGGCACTGTAAGTTTGAAAGCACTATTTCTGTGTGCCACTGGACTACCTTTGGCTCAACAGGTAATTTAGTAAGGCATCTATCTTGGGATAGTCACCATTTTGGATACTAAATTGGATGTAAAACAAAAAAAGAATAAGGCACAGAAACCCCTGATCATAGCAAATTAATTTTTATTCAAGAAAACAAAAGCCACGTAATTACAAGGCAAGCTTTGCTGAGTGGAATTGTAGAGAAGTCAGCAAGTGGGCCAGTCATGAGGTAAAGAACTGGATGACTGAGCTGGAGATAAGGTTTACCACGGCCAAGAAAGGCCAACACTTTTCAAGATGAAGGGACTTGAAGACAAAGAGATCCTGGAGGACAGAGTGTGTCACAAAGTGGGGAATGTTGCGGCCCCTCAGGTAGACTGCAATACAGGGTTGGTGGGAGCTGAGGCTGGAACTGAATCTCGGCCATGTCTGGAAAGCCTTAAATGCCGTGTGGAGGCTTTCGGATCTCACTGTGAGGACAAGTGGAAGACACTGGACAATGGGGAGAGACTTCAGTTAACAATTTTACGCATGTAATTTCCCTAGAGTCCACTCTGGCAGGCTAAAGGAAATAAAATTCCAAGGTTTCTGTAAAATTTTTGGATTAATGACTTAGAAAGTAGATTTACTAGGAAAATTGTGAGATAACTATCTCCTTGGACCTCCTTCTTAGCCTTAAATTTAAACATAAGGTACAGTATAGTAGGCTTCTGGATATTTAAATGAAAAATTCACACTGGCACTATGTTGGTATTTGCACTGCATTCTCACATGCCGTTAGTACTATTACTGACTAGTGCACTCAGGGGTGTGCTTAGCTGTGGATACCAGCCTGCCTGAGGCCCTGTGGAAAGCAGGACTCTGAAATCAGAAAACTGGTTCTAACACTTGAGCAAAGCTAACTAGGGTTGCAGTATAAAGTAAAATAGATGCACACATGCATCAGATTTTAAGCAGGAGGTGGGTGCCATTATCACCTACCTTTTGTTCATGAGGAGTCAAGCTCTAACATGTTAGCCAGAATTAGCAATTAATTGAATACATTTGCTAACTGAAAATGATGTAAAGCCCCATCTTCACTTAATGCCCTGTCACATGGAGTAGCTCCAAGGACAGGGGATGTCAGAGGTTTTAGTTGTACTCTTTGCCCAAACAACCCCCACCCAAGGCAATCTCAGAGAACCATAAAACCCACGAATGTGGCCCACTGGGTTGCTGGGTTAAAAAAAGACCCTTCTAAGTCTTATGTACAGGAAGTGCCTCCAAAGTAAACACAAATGGATGTTGTGTAAGATGTAAGCACAAGCTTACATGCAAGGAAATCTAAATTCTAATAAAGACTTCAAAGAGATCCCCTGATACCACTTCAAATAATAAACAAGTAATGAAACTGACCTCAGAGAACGAGGGCGTGATTTAAAAGAAATCACACTCTTAAAAGACGAGGAGTATCCATAGGAAAGAGAGTTATGAAGCTGAGCTATTACAGAGCCAGACTTCATTAACCTCTATTCCTCCTAGCCCTCCTTTCCATAATCTTGAGCATCTTTATTGGGCACAGATTGCACTTGGCAGATTTTCTGATTGGTCTCCTTACTTAATAAAATTAAATGCATTTTGAAAAATCAGGTCAGTTCTGCCAGCCTCACCCCTGTCTTATTGGACCCCAAAATAGGATGTGCTCAATACTGTAGATCTTGATAAATCATATGAATCAAAAAACAAGAGGGATTAAAGTCCCAAATGAGGAATAACCCTTAACAAAATATTACAGTTTCGTGTAAAGTTCTATTATTATTGGAAAATATTTCTTAAACCTGCCTCATTAGTCAATTATATATGTATAGTCAACAGTAATGTTCTTGAGTTCCATAGATATCAATTCCACACTATACTTTCTAGCTAAGCCCACCCACAGTCAGTTTTTAAATAATGAGTGCTCAAGAAGTTAATAAATGTTTGCATAAGCAAATCAAGTGCACAGTTTGCTAATAAATACTCCTTCCTTTCCTGGTTCCAGAGCATGTATGGTTGAAGGGTATAAATTGGTCTACTTTTCAGTAACTCCTATCTTGGAGATGTAGATCTGTCAAAAGGACTTAATTGTTAATAAATGTACTTGGCTTTAGGCCAGCATGTGAAAATTAAATAAGTTTTTAATGAGTGTTTCCCTTAGGAAAATTGACATAAGAACAGAAATATGTCAGCTGCTTTGTGGAATATACCAATCTAAACGTACTAACATTTCTTCAGATGCTCAAGTTTAACTAAATAAAGTTTAAACTCAGCATACAAAGATCTAAAGTAAATTCTAAATAGGGTTTTAAGGCAAAATCAGTTGTTAAGTTGACAAATATTTCACACAGTATAAAGTAGGTGGCTTTTTTGTCTGATAGGTAAAAAATTAGTAGACATAATGCAAGGTTTGTAAACTTAACAAAATGCAGGTACCTGCAAGAAAAAAGATTCATGTTCTGCAAAGAAGTTGACCTAAGACACCTTTTGGGTTACGTGGACTCCATTTTCAGAAAAGCTGAATTTAGAAATCACAGTTTAATTCTTCTTGGGGGAAACCTGCCTTTATAAGTGGCAAAGTAACTCTTTTCAGACTATAATTAAATATGCAAACGCTATAAAAATATGTAGTAGAACTCACTGAATCTGGGGAGTAAGAACCCGAGGGTTGGCATATCACAGTTTGAAAACCACTAGACAGTGAGCTGATGCCTAGACTTTGGTGTCAGACAACCCTGGGTTATCTCACTAGAACCTAAAGACCTCTACTTCTAGGTGTTCCAATACCCTCATCTGTGAACTGACATAATTATATCATATATCTTATATGCGTATCTGGATTAAATAAAATAGTAAATATACTTAGTGTGGTTTGACACATGGTAAGAACTTGCTGAATGTAATGCCTGATTATATTGTGACAGTAAGTTGGGGCAGAGAAATACAAGACCTTCTCTTCCCTACCTGAGTTTGAAACTGGGTGCAGAGTAGGTGGAGTAAACATACCTGTCTCACTACTAGAGGAAAGCAGCACCAGTGGCTCAGAGCACAGTACTCCCCGACGGGGCCCTGCCACTTGCTGGGCTACATGGTGGGAGCTGATTGTCGCCCCTTGCCTCTGGCTGGCAGCTCCCCAGAGACAACGAGCCCAGCCTAGAAACCCTACTCCTTCCTCCAAACCCACCAGTTGGACAAATCACTCATCTCCCTCTAGGGGGAAATGAGTATGGGGAAAGGGACAGACAGAAATATTACTCTGATGAAATTTCTTCTTCATGAAACCAGGAAGAAAGTCCTAACAAATATAAGAAATTTTAAGGGACATAGATAATCCATTCAGAAAGTTTGGTAATTAGTTAGAATGCCAAAAAGAAACTTAAAAACAAAAACAAACAAACACGCAAGGGGAGGACACGATTCAAGAGAAGACCTCAGAACGTGAGAGTCTTGACTAAAAGGACTTGCTGAGTGTTAGGCAGGATTGATGGGAAAAAATTCTTGAAGAGTGCTAGTTCAGAGCACCAAGAATAAGGCAAAGTACAATGAAAACAGAAACAACTCTGATTTTAAAAAACCAGTCAGGTATCATACTTTCCACTCGCAACTACAGAGGCCAAAAGCTTGTGAGGCTCTACCTTTAAACTTCTGCGGGAGAATTATTTTCACCCCAGAATTCTATACCCAGCCAAGCTATTAATCAAGTGTGAAGGATGAATGAAGACATCTTTGACATGCAAGAATTCAGAAAATGTATTCTCCGTGCCCCTTGAAGGAGTTACTCAAGAATGTGCTACAGCAAACAAAAAGAGCAACTTAAAGGGCGCGGGGGAGGGGCATCTAGGGAGCACGTGTCCCTGGAGAGCCTTGTGTGGAGCCTCGGCTCTGGGGCTAGTCCAGGTCGGAGGAGAGGATGCAGGGTTTTGGCACACCCTGACCCCCAAAGAGCGCGAGAGCTGGTGGAGGAGGTAGAATGACTGTAAGCACGGAGACCGTGAGTATTGGTCAGTGGTACTGGTAGGCAGAGAAACTCCAGACTTCACTCCAAAAACACACTTCACCGGCAGAGGGATTGTGAGAGTGGGTCAGAGATAATGAAATGCAGGCCTGACTCAACATGGCGCTTGGCCGTGCGGCTGAGTTCTTTCTCAGTGTTTGTGGGGGGTACACTCCAGGGTCCCCTGTGGACACGTAAATGAGGCAGTGCTCTAGACCCTTATACACAATGATAGGTGATTTGCATGTCTTACGCATATTCTTCCATATACTTGATTGCTTATAATGCCTAATACAATGCAAATGGTATGCAAGTGGTTGTTAGATTGTACAGCTTAGGGAATAAAGATAAGAAAAATGTTCCTCTTCAGCGCAGACGCAGGCCTCCTAGTACACAGAGAGGTGTGCAGGAGCACTGCTCCCACAGCTAGTGCTGGGGAGAGACTGAGGGTGCGGGGCCGGGCAGAGAGCGAAGCGGGGCGTGTTGGCGCCACACTTGGTTCCTGTGGAGTCAGTGTGGTGTGTGGCATGTGCAAATTCAAGTTTTACACCTCAGAATTTCGGCTTTTCCCCTAAAATAGTTTCAATCTAAGAATATGTGGTTGAGCAGATGGAGTATCTACTGTATTTCACAGACGTTATTGTCTTCAGGTTTAAAAAATCAACGTCTAGAGACAACTAAAGTATCGGTATCAGTGGCTGTGCACAGGAATGCCCCCCTTACCGCCTCCATGACCCACCACTCCCAGCCCTAGCCTCCAGAGAACCGCAGGGACAACCTGCTTCTTGGATGTGGCTTGTGGCCTCCTGACCACTCATCCGTGGCCACCACCATCTTTTGTTACCCCCAAAGCAGCAGCAGCAGAGAGTTTCATCCCCCCTCCCCAAGTAAGAACCAGAGATTACTAGTTGTGGCAGACTTTTCTTAGAGGTTTAGACATTTTAGAGGCGAATGACAGGAAATGACTTCTAAGGAATACTGGCTTTCCCCACTCCAGGAAGTGTCATGCCCGCCCTCCCACAGGCATTTCTCATCACTCTAGACTTCCTTGGGGCCCTAGGCTCCCACCACGGAGCCAGGGTCCTTCCCTCCCGCCCTGCGCTTCTGGGTTCTGATGCACCACTCATCTCTGGCTGCACATTAGAATCCCCTGAGGAACTTCAAGGACAACCAAGGGAAAGGGCTGGATGTGATCCCAGGTGATTTGAGGTGCAGTCAGGATGAGAATCACTGTGGCCTTCCCAGATGCCAGGGAACAATCTTTGAATTCCTGTTACTTAACGAGGTGCAGTAGTTCAACTCTTGTTTCCCTCCTCTCTTGCAGACCACACAATCCCTCAGATGCAGCCAGGTGGTAAAAGAACATTCTTTCCCTTCCTCCTCTGTGTGGAGGCGCGTATGAGGATATGTACAGCAGGCCATGCGTGTTCTGCTTCTATCACTTCACTTCCTGTCATGCCTGGAAGACACATTACCTCACTACTCAAAGACTACGCAGTATGTCCTTATTAAGCATGTACCATGATTCAGGTAGCCATTTCTGTTGATGTCATTTGGGTTTCTTCTCATACTTTGCTACCATGAATTATGCCACAACGAACTTCCATATCGATTTTTACCCTTTAAAACTTATGCTAAGTATTTCCACAGTTTAATTACCAGGTCAGAGAATATATACACTTCAGATCTGGACAGGTGTACCTCAATGATGCAGTGCTTGCTTAGCATGCAGGAAGCCCTAAGGTTGATCCAGATGACTCCCCACACACCACACACCACACACACACGGAAGGGAGGGAAGGGAATATTGCAAAATCAGGTATTGCAAAAACACCTTCCATGTAGATGGTGTACCAGTATATTGTCCCATCAACAATTTGGTAAAGCATCACTTTCTCTTGATTCTTACCTACATCAAACATTTAAATCTTTTTTGCTGTTTGCTAACTTAATAAGAGAAATGGTGTTGCATTGTTTAATTTTCATTCCCCTGATTTCTGGTGAAGTTGAACATCTTTGCATTTTTTGTTAAGACTTTGTATTTTATTAGTACTTTGAATTGTCTAATTGATAATTGATTATTATTAGTTTATAAAATGCAGTGTAATTCCTTTCAATTTTTGTACCTCTTCCTACTACCCACATTGTAACAGGCCAGTAATACTCAGTTAATATTATTTCTAAGAACCTAGAGAAACAGAGTATGCAAAATTTTAAATTTCAGAAAAATCCCAATACAATGTATATTAGGTTTTAAAGCGCATTTTTATAAAGATCACAAATTCAAGAGTAAAGCTTCTGTGACTCACACCCTAGTTTTGCCTGTTTGCAGCTGACTGTACAGATGTTACTTTCTTCCCTGAGCCCTGGTTTTCCTAACTATGGCATGGGAAAAGTAACTTAGCCTGGTTCTGATCATTGCAGAAGACAGCATGTGTAAGCTGTGAGGTGCAGGCCTGGCACACAGTTATGTACTCTAAAATATCTGCCATTGTTATAATGTTACAACAGTGGAAAACTGAGTTTAGGATTCACTGAATTAGGGGTCCACAGTGTGAGTTTCTCAGTCCTGAGCCTTATTCTTGCTTCCATGATTACCTGGGCTTTGATCTCCTTCTCTCCTCTTTTCTGATTGAGGAGTGTTTTGTCTTCTTCAGGGTCATGGTTTGAATCCCAAGTCTGTAAGTCAGGAAACTGGAGAGGCGGCGGTAGCCTCGCATGTGACTGAGCAAGGGGGATGGGAGATCTGAGTGAACCCAGTACCAGAGAAGAAGGCTCACTTTCTGAAGACTGTCAGATTAGGCCCATCATTAATCTACAGTCAATGGCTGACCTTGGCACCAAATAAAATACTTGTTGGTTGTAACAGGTCCAAGGGGCCCTACACAAGGAGGAAAACTTACTACCTTCAGTCACAAGAAGCCTGGAGGTACATCATTTTTCACCTAGGTTCAGTCAGCAGCACAACATCCTCCAGAACCAGTTCCAGACATCTTTCAAGACCACATCTGCAGCTAATTGCGTTGTTTGCATTGACTTGCTTCATTCTCAGGGAGGCTCCTGCAAGAAACAGCATCCAGAGTCGGAGAAAATGTGATTCTCCTTGTATCTTCTATGAAGAGTAAAGTGGCCTTTCTTATATGCCCTCCAGCAGGTTTCATGCAACAGCATTCTGGCCTAAATTGAATCATCTCACTTCTTATGCTGAGAAAAATCAGGGGCAGGACAGCGAAATGGCTGTACTTTTTCTTTTTTTTTTTTTTGCGGTACTGGGGATCGAACTCAGGACCCTGCGCTTGCTAGGCAAGCGCTTATTCCACTGAGCTATATCCCCAGCCCCAAATGACTGTACTTCATTGAGGCTGTTCTGGGGTCCAAGTCCCAGCCACCTCCAGAGCACATGGCCACCCAACACCTGGCCAAAACCGTTAGCCAGGAAAGGAAGAGACGGTGATTGCACAGAACCTCAACATTGTCTAGCACCTGCATGGGTTTGATAGGATTTGTAAGATGTATTTTTAAGATCCAATTTTAAATTAACATGCAAACCATTCAGTTAATTATATGAAAGCATCTGTTTCGAGGTTGGCCAACGGGAGAGGCATTACAAAGGGAGAGAAGGTAACCTTTTCTATCATTTTTGGAACTAGAAGTATGACTTCTGGGTGAATAAGCAAGTTTTAAAAGAATACACTTAGAAGTATAGAGTCAACTCCCAAGAGCTTGGAGTGGAGGGAGCTTTGTGTGGTGCCTTTCCAGGTCTTAAGGGAGAAGATTTTGGACAAGTGGGACATACAGGACAGAGTGCGGAGACCACAAGGACACTCCCAGGGTTGTGCCTGTGGCAGAGGCCAGCTATCCAGGTCATTCTGCCAGGCTCATACCCAATGCCGAGCATATAAAGACATGGGGAGGGAGGCACGTGGGGGTGCAGTTCCAAAGGGAAAGTTCATCGTTCAGAGATGCTCAGGTCCCTGTAGTGTGAAAGCCCAAAATGATGAAGTTCTTCCTGCTCGCTTCTCTGTCTTGGTAATTTCCAAGGTCTTCCAAGACTGCCTTGTGCTGAGAACAGATCTCAAGCCTAACATGGGCAGAGTCTGCTATAAGGGGCAAAGCTGGAAACACCTTCCAAACACCAAGAGTGTGAGCGCATTCCTGTGACTGAACAACCTAGGTTCCCCGTGATATTGTGTCTCTGGCTGCATCTTTCACCCTTTAATGCTTCTGACACATTTCCAGGCCTGTGGATAAACTGGGACCAACTTTCTGGGGTGAAGAACATCTCTGCACACCTGGTTCTACTGGAGCCTTAGTCAGAAACTGAATTTGTGGGATGCGCAAAACCAGTCTGAGCACAAGGGCACAGTTACCTGGGAGACCACTGGGAGAGGCAGCCTCGGATACTGTGGGGGCGCAGGGGCGGTGACACAGACCGGTGAGCTCATGAGCTGCAAAGAGCCACTGACGTCCACATCCAGAACCTGGCTAATTACAGACATTCTCAGGGGGCAGAGCAGGTTGCAGCTCCTCATTCCAGTTCTGAGGATTAGCTAGCATGAGAATTGCCTTCAGATAGCACTTTCGAGAACGGAATCAAAGAGAGGCTTGCCTGGGCTCTCATCCCAGACACCCCGTGAACGGGATGCAGATAGAGCGGCACTTGGGTCTCGCTGCTGTTCCGTCACTTAGCAAAAGAGCAACACCACGGTCTGAGAAGAGCCGTGAGGCTAGTGATCTCCCCACAGCCTTCCTAATGGCTTTGTGTGTCTAATGGTCACAGGCCTAATATCAGTACAATATTAAAAGCTCTTTCAATATTATAATACCTTGGGAAACTGATGAACAAAATATTAACATTACCTATTAGGGGAGAAGAACATGAAGTAACTTGAAAAGGAAACAAATGAGGTTTTAAGTCAGAAAGCATGCTTTTAGAGAGCACTTGGAAGGAATCCATTTTTTTGCATGTACTATGAGTTGGTAAGACTTCAGAATCGGGGTTCACATCCAGTCATTCCATATACCAGCCCTGGAGCTTGAGCAAATCACAACTCCTCCCTGATCCCTGACTCTTCATCTGTAAAATGGGAAGACTAGCTCAGAGCATGAGTGCTAATAACTCTCTTCCTTTGGACAAGCCGAGAGAAATGGCCAATGGTGAGATAATTTTCACCCGATCATTCTGCAAGTGGTACTTGCCCTGAAAAATTCCGGGCCCACCTGACCCTTTCCTGTCCACAGGCCTCACACCCATAGAACAAGGATTTCTGTGTTTGGAGCCAGCCAGGGTGGGCTTGTCCCAGTTTTCTTTGCTTCCTCTCAAAGAACAGAACAGGTTCAGCGCCGTCATCTAAGGGAAATCTCTCTGCCGGAGTTCGGGGATGATCTGCTGCAGCGCGGCCTGGCTCTCTCCTTTACTAGCTTTGTACCTTCAGGCAAGAGCTTTGCTCTCTCTACTTCCCTCCTCACCCGGAAGACCGAAACATGAATACAGGACGACTGTGATGTATAGGGTGCGTAGCGTTCCCACGCTGCACAGAGCAAAGGGAGACTCCCTGAGCATTAGCAATTACTGTTCGGGGGTTTTGACAGATGCAGACTTAGCAATTGCTTTGACAGTCTAATTTGGTTATAGCGTGGTGAGTAATCTAAACTGGTACAGGATGAGCATCCTTCATATGAAAACCTGAAATCCAAAATGCTCCAACATCCAAAACATTTTGTGTACCATTGTGATGCCATACATAAAAAATTCCATGCCTGACCTCATGTGATTGGTCATAGTCAAAATGCAGGTACACTAAAATACTATATATAATCACCTTCAGGCCGTTGCACAAGGTGTAACTTAGATCTGGGTCCCATCCCCAAGATGTCTCGTTTTATATACGCAAATATTCCAAAATCTAAAAATATCCAAAATTCAAAGTACTTTTGGCCCCACACATTTTAGATGAAGGATACTTAATGTGTAATGGTATACATTTTTAAAATAATAAAGCTATGTTTATTTAGAAAATACTCTGATATCTTCCCTCACTCTTAAACTGGCAATTTGCCCTGTTAGAGTGAGCTTCTTGTTACTTTGATAGCAGTGGGGCTCCCAGTTATGTTCTTGCCCCCATGCTATACCCACTGCTCCTCGTCAAAGTCACACTGTGGCAATGTGACCAGCAAGCGACGAGTGATTCTCCAACATCTTCAGCCATAAACCCCAGGACCGAGCATCCTCGGAGCTACTTCCTGCCTGCTTGGAGGTAAGGAAGGTTATGGCACCGTCACACCCTTGAGGCTTCAGTCCCTGAACCTGCTCTGTGTCTTCCGCAGGCTGTAAAGCGGTTCTTGAAGCAGGAGTGCAAGTGTCATGGTGTGAGCGGCTCGTGCACTCTGAGGACGTGCTGGCTGGCCATGGCCGACTTCGGAAGAACGGGCGACTACCTCTGGAGGAAGTACAACGGGGCCATTCAGGTGGTCATGAACCAGGATGGCACTGGCTTCACAGTGGCTAATAAGAGGTTTAAGAAACCAACGAAAAATGACCTTGTGTATTTTGAGAATTCTCCAGACTACTGTATCAGGGACCGAGAGGCAGGTAAGTTTTTCATTGATCAATATTCCACAATTTGAATGAAGTTCTGTGTTTTCAGCCTATCATTTCTATGAAAGCTTCCTGCTGCCTTCAGGTCACAAGGTAGTGTCCTCTATAATTCCTGTTGGAACTGCACAGAAAGCTCTCCTGAGCAACTGGAGAAGTAGGGTGGCAATGTGCGTATTGTGGAGAAATAGGACCCCACCAAGGATGTGCGCGGCAAGGAGTCAAAATGTGTAGATGAGCAAGATTCTTCATCCTCAGCAGAATTCTAGTCAGTAGACTAATGTGCGCTGCACATGCATCTTTCAGGGATCCTGAAGCTGAGAAGAGATAGCTTGGATGGCACCTTCCCTTTTACAACCCCCGTGACTGTGGAAAAGTGTCAGAGTTTTGAATTTAGCCTCCTCTGCTGTCTGCCCTGCTTCACATTCCCTTGCTCCTTGCAATATGCTTAGAAATTGCCAAACACTAAAAAGGAAGACTTAATTTCACTCTCTTGGCCACAGGTGGGCAGTGGATAAGGGCTGTGCAAGAGACACCTCATTTATTAGGGCCACACCCTTCCCTCCCAGGTGGCACCTTCTCTATCTTGAACTCAAAAAAGCCACCTCCTCAGGCTCTGCCCAGCAGCTGCTCCCACCTGCCTGATTGCATACACGTGCTTTCGCCACCTCTCAGCCCTCCCCATCCACTCTCAACTCCAGGCTTAGCTCTTTCTTTGCAAAGCCTTGGTGCAAAACTCATCATTTAAGATGAGTCAAATGGGGCTGGGGATATAGCTCAGTGGAATAAGCGCTTGCCTAGCAAGCGCAGGGTCCTGAGTTCGATCCCCAGTACCGCAAAAAAAAAAAAAAAAAAAAAGATGAGTCAAAGTCTAAGGCAACAAGAGGTGGTAGAAACCCAAAACTCACTTTGGCTCAAGCCAATTTCTGGGTAGAAAGCAAGGCAGTTCACTGTCACAAGAAGTCTCTAATTAAAATTTGGAGTTTGTTTTTCATTCCAGCGGTGAAGCAAAGGAACCAGGGCAACAACGTAGGTAGAAGCCAGACCCCAGTTTTAGATTGACCAAGAGGCAAAATAATCAGGCAACATCACAAGGCACCCCAAGCTTCTTTCTTGGCCTTTTTTGAATTTCCTTCAGGTTCGTGGAGCAGCTCTTTGCAGCACAGGAGCAGGTTTCCACATGCAGCCAACGGATTAATTTCTACTGAACACAGGGGCCGGCAGCTGAGCCCCACTGCATTCCTAACATGCTTTGGGGCCGCCAACAAGTTATCCTACCTGTCAGGCCAAAGTTTTGACCAAATCACTAAGAAACTTGTGCTTTGCTATAAAATTTCCCCCAGGGGTCTGGTTTTAACTAAGAGCTTAATCTCAGACTTCTCAAACAGAACATGAGGATGAGGATATTGTGATCCTCATCACAGTTGACTACTGTGTGCTGGACACTGTGCTAAGATCATTGCCCACATGGTCTTATTGCAAGCCCCATGAGATCCACGCACTGGAACTAATTGTTGCAACAGTGACCCACAATAGCTGATAAAGAGAGAGATGTTCCTAGACAATCAACACCAACCAAAAGCAAAATTCGCATCTCAGTTTTGTTGTCAGATAAGCAGCCTTCCCTACCATCGTGACCACTCGACAGTTAAGAGAAGTGAATGACCTGCTGCTCACAATCTCATGGGTAAGAGGGGACAGAACCCAGCCTGATGGCCTGTGCTTTGATTCTAAAACTACACATGTTCCCACCTACACCTCAGACATGGAGGAGAAAATACCTTGTGAAGCAAAACCTCATGTTGAATATCAGAGGACCTGATTCCCAGCACATCTTTCTGGTCCTTTGGAGAAGCCATAGCTATAGCTAACGAATATTTACTGCCTTGTGGGTAGTCAGTAGAATAAAAGACCGTGCTTTTCTCTTTTTCCCACAGAGGAACTCTGAATCTAATCCAAGCATTCTCTTCAAGTTACTGGATGATTCCAGAACACTTTCTATTCCCCATATTAAAACAAAATTCTGTTTCTTGATTGTAAAGTAGCAGACGTACTCACCACCACATGCCAGTCTATATTCTCTTACTAGTTCTCACCATTGGGGGTGAGCATCCTATTGTCCTATTTTATAAGAGAAGACGGAAGCTCGGAGAGGACACAGATTCTGTCCAAAATACTTGGCGGCTGGTAAGAGGCAGAGCAGGGATTGTCTGTCTGTCCTTTCAGGTATTTTATTCCACCTCCTCTTCCCTGTGCAAAGTTTGGGTTGTAGGGTGCAGGGGCTGCCTTTCTGAGGATAGCTACATACTTTATTTACTCTTTTAATCTATTTCTTGTAGCTTAGACATGTTTTAGCTTATGTGCCTTGAGAAGATGTGAATTTTCTAGTTCTTGTTTGGTCTTGATTAACCAGGAATCTGTTCTTTTTAAAGTAGCCAGTTCCAATATATTGGATCAGATTTCTGGTAAGATTCCTAGATTATTTGTAAATTATCTGTACTTTTTAGGAAAACCTAGGAAAATGCCAAGGTTATCTATGCAAAACTTGCAATATTTCTTTTTAATTCTGTTGATAATGATTTTAGTGAAGATATGATTCAGGACACTTGGTAATCACGTAGGCAGAAGTTCAGCTTGTCAGAATATTTTTCTCACTGTTCCTATTTGGAGCCACAGGTATGAGATGCAGCTGCTCTCTGAGAAAGCCTGCTTCAGTTCATGCTTCTACCGAGGGCCTTGCTTCTGGGTGTAGGACTACCAGCCTTTTAAAGATGAGGCTTCCCCCTGCTGGATAAACGGCTGTGGCATATGCTGAGGCAGGCCAGCTAGCACAGTCGTAGAAGGTTTTAGGTATGGAATCGTGGTGGAGTAGCTTCTAGCTTGATTGTGGAGGCAAAGAGATATAGCTGAGAATTCTAAGGCCTGCAAAGAGGGAAGCTTCCCACCTCTAACTCACCATGAGTGTGGGAGCCTTCCCTTTCTGTGAGACAGAAGTATTGGGCCAGCACTGAACCACCTAGCATGTGCACACCCCTGAGCGCACACACCCTGAGAGAGCCTTGCCCGCACTGGAGTCACACTACATCACCGGATGCATTTTCCGGCGAATGGACCCTGCACTTGTTCAAGATGCACTACTGTTAAGGGTAGCCAGGATCCAAAATAGGTCAAAAGTTTGCAGTAAACTTTAAATCAAGTGCCTACAATTTTTCTTTCTTTTCTTTTCACTTTCTCTGTTAAAATTGGCATTAGCCCTTCTCTAATACCGCCCAGTCAGCTTTGTTGTGGTCACTGTTTTGTTTTCAGTCATTGTTTTTGCTTTAAAATTATGTGCACTTAACACTCCGTTTACTGGGTAACTTCTGCCTGTCGGCACTAGAAAGCAAAAGTAGCGAGCAGTAGTCAGGTCATCTGTACTGGGGGCCGGCTGGCTTTACTCCTGCAAGGTTGCAGGTTTTTTCTGTTGAGAGTAACTTGTGGACTGAAGCGAGTCGTCTTACTTGCCAGCTAGGTTTGCATAGTGGATAAAGGTCTACCGGTCTTGCCCACTGTTTGCCAAAGTATGGAAACCCTCAAAGACCTAGTGAATCAGAAAGCTCAGGGAACGGTTTCAAATCTAAGCGTATCTAAATTTGAAAAGTCAGTGATTTAGGTAGCCCATGATCTCCGGATGTCTCTGTTAGGGAAGAAGAAACCCAGGGAACTTTTCTTTTTTCTTGGAGTACACAATCTCTTATAGAGGGAAAAACTTTTGAAAAGTTCTAAGTAACTGTCACATAAAGCACACCTGCCTTGGCTTGCCTGGTAATCGTACATATAAGCTTTCTACTTCTTTCCCTGCAAGTAGCTCATTTAAATTATTTCAGCCATTAAAGTTTTCACTGAATTACCACGACAGGTTATCAAGTCAGGCTTCTAGTGAAGTTCTGAAATAATGATAGCAAGACTAGTAAAGTGGAGACCCTGGGGTGTTTCTGCTTAGACAGAGCCCACTGGGGAGGGAGCTGGGAACACTGGATGTGGCCCCACTCAGAGTCACCCTGGGACTACAGACTTCAAGTGTGTGTTCCTGGACATTTTGTAGCAGCCTCCTTCATTTTCAGGCGAGGAAGCTGAAGCTCTGAGAAGTTACTTAACTTGCTAAAAGGTTCGTATCCTATCAGTGGTAAACTAAACACAATAAATTAGTAAAAATCTATACCTTTCTTATCATACCATTTACCTGTAGAACTGTGGGTGTCAGGGTAGGGGGGTAGGGTTTTGGTAATGTGCACCCCAAGGACATGGAAGTTTAATGGCATGGGTGTCTGATGATCAGCTATGAATAATGCTCCATGCAGCTCAGATTTGAAGAGTAGCAACAACCATATGATGTTGTGCATGTGACATTTTACAGGCCAAATTGTAGGCTAGATCTTGGGAGCTGGGCTTTCTGGGCTGAGTGTTCTGGTAACTTTGTGGTTATCTTCTCTGGTTACTGCCCAGGCATCTGTAAATCAAAGAAGCCCTTCACTTAGAGATAGGTGCATCTCTAACTAGGGAATGCCGCTGTCCTCTCCAGAGAGAGCGCCTGTACCTAATCACAGGCCACTTTCACTGCTTGTGATGTGAAACCCCGACCTGGGCCAGAGGTCACTCTGAGTTCTCCTCTCCAACCGCAGAAGACAAGCAGCCCTCCACCTCCTTTCCAGCCAAGTTCAAAAGCGAGTGGAGTTCTGTGGTTGTGCAACTGGTTGCCTGCTGAAAACCTGAACCTCGCTGACAGCTGCAGGTGTAAATGGTGTAAGCGCACAGATACCACCTTTTATTCTATATAACTTATGCTTGGAAAAGAGAACTCAGGATTCATGGAAACCGAGGCCTGACTGTGGTATTCAGAGATTGGTGCTTTAGACCTGCCTTATGGCAGAAACTTGTAAAAGCTGATTGTGTTGTGTGAGCTAATTAAAAACAAGAGAATGTGTTAGGCAGTAGGTGGATGTGTGGATACTGTGAAGGCACTAACATGTACAGTTCACAATAGTACATCTTAAGTCCGGCATTTCCTCCCCGAACAAATATTGAGATTCATCAGCCTTGGAACTCAAAGCTGAGAAGAGCAGAAATGGCCCTTGCCCTCAAGACATCCTTGACCTCAGGGGCCAGGTGACAGTCTGTATGATGGGAACCCTCAAACCTGGACAGCGAGGCGGTGTTTCTTAGGTTTTTGTCCTTATACTGTTAATCTGTACAAGGGGTCTTTCTTACATTTCATTTTGATAACATACAAAATAAGTTGTTTATCAGCTTGTGTTTTGAGACATACAGCAATTGATGAATTGATATCTAAAAGCGGTGAGACACTTAGACCAGAAGAACATTATGTGAAAAATTGTCTTAAGTCACTATTTTCATAGGTAATTACTGATTGTTATGTAAATAATACTAAGTATGATCCAGTAAATCCTCTTTGTGAACTCAAGTGGCATGTAATTCCGTCACCCTTTCCCCGTTTGGAACGCGGTTTTCTTGCGCTGTCCTGATGTACCTCCTCTCCCAGCCGTCGGCCTTTTCTAGTTTCAGTGGCAGTTTCTCCTCTTCTGCTTCTCACTGTTTTGGATTTCTTAGCATTTGCTTTGTACTCTCCTTTCTCTCTTTGTCCTCCCTTCTCAGTTTGGTTTTCTCTGCTCCTGTGATTTTAAAATGCGGTCCCTGTTGTCAGCTGTGTCCTCCAGCTTCACGCTGTACCCAGCTCCCTGCTTACCAGAATCACTGAGATTCCTCACGTTCATGAAAACAGCCACAATAACAACAACAAAACAAACTGCACTCCTGGTTTATCCGGCTCTAGAAACTGTATTTCCCTTCTCAGAAAACAGCACGGCCCTCACCCTGGCGGTCGGGCCGTGAGCCCTGAGGTCTTGCGGTACTCATGCTTCCCCGCCCCACCCCCCACCACTCAAGGCGTCCTCAGGACCTCTTAAGACACACGAAGGGCCCATGGCCTTCTCCACCTCCGCTGCCAGCCCCTCAGCACAGCAGAGTGCGTTTCTGTCATTCTCAGCCTGTGCCACGGTGTTCCGTCGGTTTGCCCTTTGACCTCCTAGCCGGACTGCGGTGCAGACTTCACGGCTGCAGGATCTGGAGCCGTGCCTGTGTTTGTCTTGTCCACTGGACCCGCGGTACTAGTGCATGGACATTGCTGAATTAAACTGAATAGCAGGTTGTAAACCACATAACACACGTTCATTAGAGTAGCTGAAGTTTTATTGTATCTGGGTGCAGCTTCGTAGCTCACGGATAGCTTGGTTTCTCTGTAGGGAATTACTAAGCCTGTCTTCTCATCACCCTGTAACACACAAGCTATGAAAATTCCTACTGAAGCTTCGGTGTTAAATGGAAGTTTCCCTCACATTCAAGTGCATTAGTTGGGCATTTACAGGACTGCAGATGTTGCTTGCCGACCGTTCCCCTGAATGAGATAAGAAGTTTCAAGTAAAGCGATGGCAGAGTACAGCTCCTGCTTTTAGCTGTCACTGGACAGTTCTTTCCTCTCCCCTTACTTCTTTGAAGGGGACATACAGAAGAGGAACTGCCGGGTAGTTCCTCTGATTTCCTTTTTAATGCAAACAAAACACTTCTTACATAAGCTGCTCTGTTGTGTTATGGGCGTGATCTCTACTTGCCTGTACTTTCAAGATACAAACAGCAGAATTAACTATGTTTTTCAGATACACCAAAATATACTTTCGTTTGAGCTGATTGACAGTTGATTGAATGGAATTTGTTAATTTTTTTGAAAATAATTTTCAAAAACAATTTATTTTATAAAAGTTCATTTGGGGCCAGGGGTATAGCTCAGTGGTGCAGCACCTGCCTGGCAAGTGCGAGATCCTAGAGTTCAATTCCAGGTATCAAAAAAAGTTCATTTTAAAATTTCCAATTTCTTGATATTATTTGAACTACTACAACAAAGAATTTACCACATAGATGTGAGGGATAGGAAAAACTCATTTCTAGTTAACATATTAATGTTTCTAATAAACTGATGATACTAATGTACTTAAAAATCATGAATTTGATTACTTAAGTTTTCCTAATGAAACCACTTTTGTACTGATAAATCTCTTCTTTAAACATATGCAAAGTTCACATTATTAGGGCAAGAGCCCTGCATGATGAATTAGGAGACTCTGGTGCTACAAATTGCTACCTGTTTCTACTGGTTATTAATTGAGTAGTCATGGACAAATTAGGTCCTCCGTGTCTCTTAATATATGGTACTTCATCCAGAAATTTCTAAGGTCCTTATCACTCAAAAACCCAATGAATTATTAATCTTACTCTTTGCAGTAACAGAACCATAACTTGATGTTACAAATGCTTGTAAGTTAGCATTTTGAGTTTCTTTCAAAAATGTACCCTTTCATGTATGTGTTCTCTGTATACAACATGAGACCATTTGAAGAGAGACAAGGTTAGGTGCACAGCTCTTGCCAGATGCCTGAGGACAGGCAAGCACCGTCCAGAGAATGGGGGCCTCATTAGGCTTTTAGATTTGTAAGAAATTCTTTTCAATTTAAGTGATCAGAAAATGTGTGTTGACCACCTAGGCACTGAGAAGTATGTAGAAAGATAGGCCTAACCTCTGTTCTCAGGAGGCCAGGGTTATGAGAAATGACATTTCAAAACAGTGCACTAGTCCAGTGGCAGGAAGCACATTACAGGCTTCAGACAAAGATCAGTGAGGCATGGAGCAGGTAGGGGGCGCTCTACAGCAAACACTTAAGTAGGCCAGGCTCTTCACAGAGGCGGGGACTGTGCGCGGGGAGCGGGAGAGGAAAGCAGTGAAGCAGGCGAGGCCAGCGGCGGCGCGGGGGAAGGGATCCCAGAGCCGCGCACTGAGCTCCCACCCAGCGCTCTTTTCTGTTTTACGTTTGGAGACGGGGTCTTGCTAAGTCCCAAACTGCGCGGGTTGGGCTTGAACTTGCCATCTTCCGGCCTCAGCGTTCCAGAGCGCAAAGACTGTGGGCGCTTACTGCCACACACAGCCGGGAGCAACTCTAAGGACCATGACCTCACTTCAGTGAGATGGGGCGGAGATGGCTCCTTAGAGGGTCCTGGTGGGGAACAGGAAGTCACTCTGGCAGGCTGGGTATGCCAGATCCGGAAAGCCTCTCAGAGTCCGGCCATGAGAACCTTAATTCCGTCATAGCGTTTGCTAATCCAACGGAGCAAGGCTTTCCTGTGCCAGTCAAACTTTTCAAGTTCTGAAAACACTGAATAAAATACCTGAGATAAATTCGGCCCTTGTGTTTCTTAAGTAGCATCACATTTGCAATGTGAGGAGGGGCGGGCCCAGTGAGCACATGAGCGTGAAGTCCCTCACGTTGGCTAACATTCTTCTGTTCCCTCAATAAATCTGTGTCACTAATGACAATATGTAAGTCAACCAGAGGAGAAACAGCCTATTGGATGACGGGCGTAAGTGAATCTCGCTTTATGGCCTAATAGTCAACATATGGGCCTCTGTCGGCCTGAGTGACAGGAATTTCCAAAGATATAGGCCAATTAAGAAAGAGGCAGAGGCGGAGGGAGAGGGAGAGAGAGGGAAGAGGAGGGCGGGGAAAAGCGAGAGAGGAGAGAGAGGCGCCCTTCCTCCAGATCCCGGAGGTGTGGGTCTGGGAACTATTAGCCAAAGCCCTCTGCGCCTCCTCTGCTGTCAGGAAGATGCATGTTGGTGGGGACAGAAATGTTTTTACACTGAGAACCCTGGCCCTATTATTAACTTTATAGCTCTGGGGATGTGATGCTTGATTCTATAAAGTCGCCTCTGCATCGCACCACCGAAGTGTGGTATGTGGTCTCCAACATATGTGATTTAGAAACTCCAATTCTTTATCTCCTTTTTCTTGTGCATCCTGCGTGAGTCAGCATGAAGAACATGCAGGGAGGAAAACATCACATCTGGCCTCGGACAGACCTTCCATGGCATTGACCTTTCTGGACCTCACAAACTCTGCCTGGGTCTTACAGTCACTGAGATTAGGCAGATGATCTCAATAATTATTTGGGGTAAAGGCAACGGGAGTGGAATCTGAGCCCACAACATTCTATGTCCGGGGATTGGGCTTTTGTCCCCTGGCTGGCCACACATCTGGCACATTTCAAAACAAAAGCAAAGGAAGTTGGGGAAATGAGCTATCAACCTGTCGCTTCCTTCTTCCATGAACTATGTAAATCAAAGTGCAGTAAGAGATAGCATTATAAGGCAATATGTATGGTCCCACGAAAGCATTACACCGAATGTGTTTATCCTTTTAAGATACTGATTTGGGAGACTCAAATGATAGGCCTTTCAGTTGAATACCTAAATAATTGAAACTTTTAAAAGTATCTCCTTTGAAACATATTTAGAGCCACTATACATGCTTTTAGAGATTCTACGTATTCAAATATTTACCCTATAAGGGTCAAATTGATTTTGGAAATGGCCCAGAGGACCCCGGAATAAAGTCTGGGGAGTTTCACGTTGAGTGAGACACAAGCTGATGCTCTTGGCTTCCCTAAACCTCTCTCTACCTCTGTATAGAGGGCTCTTCTCAATGCCCGTGCTAAGGCCTCACCAGCGACAGATGGCATGACAAAGCATGGGCCTCCATGTTTTGGAACTGTACATCCTGGCCTTTTGGCAAAGGAATCGTTCTCATTTCTCAGAACAGCTCCAGGAATCCAGCAGGGATAGAAGCACAGAGAGACTGCACCGCAAACGACTACCACCGTGGTAAGCAGCCCTTTCTGTTTTCTCACAGAATCTTAGGGCTCATCTGCAGCACATTGTGAGCTACAGAGAACAGCCCTGCATTGAAAGAGGTGCACGTCAGGCCTTGGCAAGTGCTTTATTTGATTAAGAGAATGGAGAGAGAGAGACGGAGAGAGAGAGCACAGGAAGGACACTGAAGCACTGGTCATGCGCTCTGCTAAGGGATCCTGCTTTCCGGCGCCTGGCAGGGCACCAGGACCGAGCTTCCTGCAGGCAGCTAGAGCTCGAGCTCTGGGACCAGAGAAGCTCCCAGCCCTGACGCTGCCACTTGCTAGCTGTGTGATCTTCAGCAAGTAACGGCCCCTCCCTGAGCCCCACGCCCTCACTTCAGTAATGGTGGTGATACAGGACCGGCCTTAGAAGCTTATGGGAATGAAATAGATAATGCAGGTGAACTGCTTATCACTGGGCTCAGCGCGCCATAACTGTGGTTTTCCGGTTGAGAAGAAAATAAAAAGGGAAGGAGCAAAAGGGGGGATGGGCAAGAAGGAGGACGGAGAGGGGGAGAGAAATGGGAAAATGCAAAAATTCAACTTGATGAGCTTGTGGCTGGTATGTGCAGCTGGGCTTATACCCCCACAGCTCCGATGTGGTCCAAGCAGGAGTGACCGGGTAATGAATACATTTGCATATTGTTCAGGGATAATTTTAAAACGCGTGTCCTAATTATTTAGAACTAAGGGGGTAGGAAGACCCTAGAACACAGTCCCTTCCTTTTATTAAGTATATGCACATAAAATACATACACAAGTGCGTTGCCTGTCTTCTCTGTCACTGTCTCTTGTTTATGGTGGTGCCACAGTTGAAACAGGACTTCCAACATACTGCCCAAGCACTTCACCACTGCGCCACATTCCTGGTATGATAAACACATGATGTTGTGTTTTAATCTTGTATTTTAAGCACAATCATGATGTTCTTTATTTTAGAAAGACTGATGGGAGATCCTTAAGACAATGTAGCCCTACTGCTATCAATAATAAGAATGTATCTTTGCATTCTTATCCTCAGCAGAATTCCTTTATTTTGTGTCCATGAACAGAAAATGATACCAACAAATTTCATACAGGTTCTGCACTCTCTCTTCAGACTTTTGGTAGAGTGGCTCTGTATTCTGCTAACATGACAGCAGCTGTCCAAACTCTTTTCTGTCATCACACCTAGTTAGCTCCAAACCCCAAAGCTGGCCAGTAGCAGTCCCTTACCAGGCAACCTCCTGTTCTCCTACATCCCAGGCCGCCCTCCCCACTTGCCTGCCCGCTGCCGATGGCTGACGCTCAGGGAGGCATGAGCACTCTGTGCTGCACCCTGGCCCGTTTTCCCAACACTGGCTCTGGATCCTCACAAGCCCTCTTTCATCTTTCTTTGGGCTCATGTTGCCTGTCTGGTGGAGAGCAGCATGTTCAGATTGCTTATTTTTTAGAGGATTTTGTAACTGACCATTGAACTCCTGAGATGCGTCGTTGCCAGTCTTTGTTTCCTTTACTGAAGTCACTTCTAAGTCAAGCTTGTGTCAGTACCACTGCTTTGTCCTTGCTCTGCTTTTTAGGGTGCTGAGGTTACTTCACTGAGAAATCTTTTTTGTTCAGATGGAGTTTGGTCCATTTTTCTGCATTTGAGGAACAGAAACCACCATGACCGTTTCATCAGACTGAGTTAGACCACCAGCTCATTAGGCTTCAAGCCCTTGAGGAAAGACCACCAATTAGACGTCAGCAGATGCCCACGGCATGATTCAGTTATAAAACAGCTCACATCCCTGTCCTGGTCCCCTAAGCCCACAGCCCTGAGGGGGATAAAGAATTCTAATGCATGATAATTTATTCATATTTTAATAAATGCAGATCTTTGGAAGTGTAGAATGTTTATTGGTATACAGGGCTTATGAACAAAACAGAAGAAGATAAAAATTCAGTCACTACTGGGGTGCCAAGCGAGAGCGCCATACCCACTGGGGCTTGTGCCGTACGCATGGCTAGAAAACACTCTCCGAATCTCCAACTCCGTCCCAACTTCTCACCGCAGTCCCAGAGCATATTGTCAGGGAGCTCTCATACCCAGGTGACCTGAGTCACGGCAAACTGAACTGTCAGCTGCTCTCACAGCTACCCTTCCGGGGCGCTTCCTACCTCCCGAAATCACCAGTGTCAGCATAGTCCCTCAAGCCCGAGGCCTTCTCATCCCTCCCATCCCTTGGCCACTCACCGCGCCCTGCCAGGCCTTCTTTCATCCAGTAGCCTCTCCCAAACTCACTATGCTTTCTTAATCCGGGTCACCCAGAGCCCTGCCCAGAGTACTTTATGGGCCTCTAACTTGTCTCCTTGCCCCTGCTCAATCCATTCAGCTCCAGCACACTGGTGATGCTCCTGAAACACAAATCAAATCACTTTGTTCTTTGCATTAAAATCTTCAGTAGAATTCCTGTGCCCTCAGGTTAAGGTTCAAATCCCTTGACTGGGGCTGGGGATATAGCTCAGTGGAATAAGCGCTTGCCTAGCAAGCGCAGGGTCCTGAGTTCGATCCCCAGTACCGCAAAAAAAAAAAAAAGTCAAATCCCTTGACCATTCACTATAGCTTCTACTCACCCCTCTCAATTCTTGCCACTCTCCTCTTGGTGTGCTGAGTTCCAGTCACGTGGAACACCTTTCTGCTCTTCCCAGAGACTGGTGCTTTCCTGGCCTTGGCACCTGCGGCCTCTACTTCCTCCACCACCTACTTCTAAAGTCTTTGCACATATGTGCAGCCCACATGAACACGGCCATGTGACTGTGTCAGATCAATGCCCTGAAGAGACCCAATATTCTAGGAACGTCTTTCATGCTCATTCTTTCTACCCTTTCAATATTGACTGACTTTTCCCATTTTTGTACTTTATATAAATGAAAACATAGACTGAAACAAGATGCTGTGTCGGGTATCTATTGTTAGTGGCCCAGAGCACCTTCGAGGCCCCATCCTGGCCTCCTCTGTCCTGGCACTGGTGTTTCTTTAACCCACTTCACCATCGAGCTTCTGGAAAACTCGGCCTGCTGTCCACAGGCCACCCCTACCTCTCCTCTCGCTCTTCCACCCTCTGAGCCACCTGTTCCATCCAAGGAAACCACAGCAATCAGAGGGCGTCAGTCATCTGCTTGCTGTGCAGTCAGATGAAGTCTTTCATCATTTCTGATTGACACCTTCAACCCAACCCACTAATTCCAGAAGCCACCAAAGTTTAGTGGTTTCCCCTTCTGTAACCTGTCCTGTACAGGTCTCTTTGATTCCACTCATGGTCTCTTGCCTGGACTGTTCCAACAGTCTCAAAGTTTACCTCCTGGCCCCAAGCCTCTCTCCCAGATTTATCACTCCTGTATGTTCCCTCATTTAAAACAATCCAGACTCGCCCAGCACCCACCGTGGAATAAAAGCTAAACTTGTACCAACACAAGCAGTGCCCTTAACCACCGCTCGTCTTTCTTCTCTGTCTTTGCCTAGTAGCACCTCATCCATCAGCCACACTGAATCCACACTCTTATGAACTCGCCCTTGAAATCTCTGCTGGGAATTTCTCTCTTGTCAGGAATGCCTTTCACGCCATTATTTCCTCTCCCTGCAAATGCACTGATTCTTCACATCCTATACCTAATGCCACCTCTGTTAAACCATGCATTTGAAGACCCCTTGTCTGGTCCTATTTTCTATTATGAATACCAAGAAATATCATAATAATATACTTAGCTCCTGCCCCTTTCATAGTAAGTTTCTTGTGACAGAACCTTTGCTTTGTTCTCTGATAAGTCCCAAACCCCCAGAACTGTGCCCAGCACATAGTAGTCAGTAAACACTTGCTAAATAGGTTAACATTTACTGTGCATTTAGTATAACTGGGTCTTTGCACATTATCTCGTTCTGGCCTCACACAAACCCCACGAACAAGGAACTTCGGGCTTGAAAGGAAACAGACTTAACGAGCTCACGTCACATGCCCATGGCAGGTGGAGTGACGTTGCTCAGGAGGTGAACTTTGAGACTGTTGGAACAGTCCATGCAAGAGACCATGAGTGGAATGAAAGAGACCCGTACAGGACAGGACGCGCAGCAGCTCCGGGGCAGAACCCTGCTTTGTTCCCACTCTGAGCAATTTCGCTCCACCTGTTTTACAGCTTGTCTGCGGTGGTGCTTTGCACGTGACTTTGTTGTGGTTGTCGGTAGGACGTGAGCCAGTGAAAGATTACCTGGAAGTAACAGAAATGTCCTTCCTTGTAGTCAGCTCCTTACTACATTATGAGTCCCCTGAGAATAGGGGTTGTGTCTTACTGTTTTATTCCCTCCCTTGCCACAAAACCCCAAGCAGCCAATACAAAATCCTATCCCTACTTGTGTTCACTAAGTGTTTACTGAATAAAATCATGGGTGTGATGCCAAGAGGCAGCATTTGGCAGCGCCGACCTTCGCACAGTCAGTGATCTTGAGCACTGTCCTGATGGTCGCTCTAAACCCAGGCCCAGTTACTGCCTCTTCTCACCCTTTGCTTCTTCAGCATGACGTGGGCTCAGGGCCACCCCTGGCTGACCTGCCGTCCACTCAGACCCCGCCCACTGCCACCCTTCCTGTCCTCGTGAAATTCCTCTGCCCATCTTCCTGCTTTGCATGGCTGACAAGGCAGAGTAGGCGCTGATGCTTTGCTTGACCCTACGCCCTGACTGAACCTTGCTGCTTCCCTGGTCGTTCTGAGCAGGGAGGGCAGCATGACATTTATACAGATAACTCTAATACAGAGAGGACTGTGATAAACAGTCACGAGGCACTGTAGGAGTCCCGAAGAGGGCTGGTGAGCTGATGGCGGGCTTGAAAATAAGTCACTCTCTTTTCTGCCCCCCCAGCCTGTTTTCCTTTTCTCTCTCTCTTTTTTGTTCTCTTTCTTTCTTTCTTTCTTTCTTTCTTTCTTCTCTCTCTCTCTCTCTCTCTCTCTCTCTTTCATTTCTTTTTTTGTAAAAAATCTCAAGTCCTTCACACTGAGCTACCTCCTCAGTCCTTTTCACTTTGAGACAAGATCTCGGTAAGTTACTGGCCTTGAACTTGAAATCTTCCCATGTCAGCCTCCCAGAGTGCTAAGATTACTTATAAACTTGTTCCACTATACACACAAGTTTTACTTGTGCTAAATAAGAAGTTTAGCCTCTCTAGGTTTATCAAGTGTTTAGGGTTATTGACTGTAAGTAATAGAAATGAAAGCAGTCGGAGCTGAAAAGGGAAAATTCTTAGGGTACAGGGTCTCTAGGAACTCAAAGGTAGGAGGGCTAGCAGGCCTCCAGCAGAAATGGAAGAAGAACCAGAAAACAGCCTGGCACTGGTCAGATTCCTTTTCCTTCCTTGGTCTTCCCATGTCTGTACATTTACTTTATTCCTGCATCTCCGTAAGTCCACAGACCTCATCACAGAGCGTGGCTGCTCATGGCCAGAATTTATGCACAGAGATAGGTCTGGTAGAATTACCATTCTCCAAGGAGATCTGATTGGCCCAGCATGAGTCACGTGCCCAGTTTTGGTCCAATCAATTGTTGCTAGCAAGCACCCATCTCGATAGAAAAAGAAATAGAAATTACTGTTGTAAACTCAGGAAACTCTCCCAAAAATGCCTACTTTACTTGATTCTGCTGTCTGATAATGATACTCTTGTAAAAGAATTCTAGAAATTTCCCTAGAAATAGGCAAATTAAGAAATTTCTTCTCTCTGAAATTATTTTTCAGAAGACAAATACATCGCTATGGATTACTACTGAGCAAACATCACCCTGATTAAGATGACATCTTACTAATATTTCCTAATAGGTTTTTAAAACGAGTGTTGTTCCTGGAAGAGCTGGAACCCTGGCTTCAAACGTCTCAGTGCCTTGCTAGACTGCATGGGTAGAGAGAGAGAGAGTTCCTGATAAACCAGGCCAGGCGCCATCTCGGTCACTTTCCCATCACAGCTTAAAGGAGAGGTTCGTCTTGGCGCAGCCATTTTGCCCACGGTCTGCTGCTCCAAGGCAGGGCAGGCATGGCAGAAGGATCTGGCAGAGGACGGCCGCGCAGGTCACCGCGGCCACGAAGCAGAGCGTGACGGTGGCGCCGAGAAGGGCCATGCCCTTCTCAGGTCACGACCCGGTGACCCAGACCTCCAGCAGCGGGCCGGCTACCACGCCCCGCAGAGCAGTCACCTTCCAAGCGCGAGCGGCTTGGGGAGCCATTTCAGATCTAACCGTAACACCCCCAAGGCCGCACACAGATGGCACCCAGCTCTCCCCACCAGTAATGGAGCTCTAAGGAGCTAATGTAAGAAGGCCTCTCCCTTTGGGGTTTCCTCACCCCACAGATTTGCAGAGTGCCAACCTTGGCCACTGCTTCCTAATGTGGCCTTAGGTTGAGACGGAGGGAACCGGATAAATCTTTCATTTTGATCTCTTCTTGCCCATTAAATGATCTTTCAATCCAGGGCTGGGTAAAGACAATCTGAAAAGCTTATCGAAGTCAGAAGTAGGAGAGCTGGATTCCGGTGACCCTCACAAATCTGAAGCTTCTTGGCCCTCCTCCCCGGACTCTGTACTCTCATCAACCCCGGCTCCTTGCACTTTGCAGAGGGACAGGGCGCGCAGCCGCACCCACAGGATGGGTGTTTCAGCCCCAGGCTGTGTCAAGCAGGCTGGGCTGTCCTGAGGGTGACTCTCCTGCCTCTTCTCCTGAGAACTACTGTGCTGTCCACTGACCTTTTCGGTGACACCTCACTGGCTTGTCTTGCAGGCTCCCTGGGTACAGCAGGTCGTGTGTGCAACCTGACGTCCCGAGGCATGGACAGCTGTGAAGTCATGTGCTGTGGCAGAGGCTATGACACCTCCCGCATCACCCGGATGACCAAGTGCGAGTGTAAATTCCACTGGTGCTGTGCGGTGCGCTGTCAGGACTGCCTGGAGGCCCTGGACGTGCACACATGCAAGGCCCCCAAGAGTGCCGACTGGACAACTCCTACATGACCCCAGCAGGCCACCACCTACCTTCCCTCCCGCAAGGACTCCATCGGATCTGTAAAGACACTGCACCTCTGGGTTCCATGGGGGAGGGGGGCAGAATATCTCTGAAGGCGTGTGGCCTTTGCCTTAGCAGAAGCCCCTTCTTCTTCCCTGGAGGCCCCAGAACTGGGGCCCACATGCTGCACATAAACATACCCTCTTTTATCCACCAGCCCCCATTCTGGGTCCCCTCTCTTCCTGGTTTGCTCTCTTTTGAGATAGCGTGATAGACTGTTAGAGGGGGAAGGCGGTGAACCCAGACCGCCGTCACATGGATTGTTTTCCTCTTTCTAGAGCACTTGGCCAGGGAGAAAAATCAAAAAAAGAGCATCTCAAAGGAGTTTTCTATGTGTCTTCCAACAAACGCTCACAGTTAAGGAATCCATACTTCCCTCTGGGGCTTAAGGAAAGCAGAACCAACTGTCACCAAATTAATTGTTTAAAAGGCCAAGCAAGGCTTTTGTCTGATCAAATTATGTCCACAGCCACCATCTTGTAGGTAATTGGAAATTGCTTAGAGAAAAAAAGCTTCAATAAACTTCACATTTAAGATGCATATTTTTTCAATCCATTTGTTGCCGTATTAAATTTTGCTGTAACAAGGTGGGAATGTGTTGGTTTGGTAGCATTTTGAACCTTTACAGTAGCTCCCGAAAGTGATTGCTACGCATCACTGTCCCCTCAGTATAAAGAATCTGTAAGGACTGAGACTTCCTTCTCACCAGGATCTGAAGGGAATTTTAAGGAAGAAGGATAAGGAGAATTTAAGGGAGAAAGAATACTTCTCACAGTGTTCTACAACTATTGGGTGAATATGGTAGAAAATAGTTTAGTTACTGAGATACCAGAGAATGTGTTTGTACGGATAAAGGGATAAAAAGGGAGAATTCCTGTCAGGTCTCATGCATGTGACCCATGGAATTTTATAACTGAAATGACACTGAGCAGGGAAACTTTTGGGATGACAAGACCGGCAAAACAAAATGCTGACAGAGAGGGTTTCAGAGCTAAGCTGTGCCTGGGACGCCTCCGCCACACCCAGACACCCGAGAGCAGTCGGCCACGTGTGCTGAGAAGCGTTGGGAAGTGCCCAGCACCTGTCATTTTTAATTGTGCTTATTTAATGCTTACAAAATGACGTGATACTGTAGCCTAAAGCGAATGACACAGCCTTGCTGGTAAAGTTGGTCACCCTACTATGTTACATTGCAAACAAACTGTAATTTGGAGACTGTACTTAAGACACCCCACTGTAATTATGGGAACATCAACATGCGAAGTGGTTGGTTTCTGCCATCGCCAAAAGATGACAGTCAGGGAAAATGAAGGGGCTGCCTGCTCCATTTTTAAAAATATTTAATGAAAGAAAGGTGAATCTACAGAGCTGTTTCTTACCACCTTATTCATTTGATTCTGGTTCTAAATATGACTTTTTCACTAACAGAGTGGTTCCTCGTGTGAATCTGGTGCCAGCTCCTCACTGTTCCCTTGTTCTCCAGGAGTGTGACTGCATTCTCGCCGCCTTTGCTTTGGTCATTTAGACCGATGCTCACGTACAATAACCCCCGGAGTACTTAGTTTAATTGACATTCGCCTCCCTGCCCTTTAAATAATGACTGCATTAATTCTCTTCCCTTCCTCCCAAGCCCCCAAGTTAGTTGTCGGATTTTTCCAAAGTAGCTTTTTCTTCTTTGCATTGCATGGGCCAAGAAAGCGGGACCAGTGGGGCAGGAGCCCCTCGGGGCTCGGTGTGGCGAAACCAGGCTAGGGCACTCAGCGCTACTGCGGGTGGGGCGCCTTCACAGTACTTTCCTGGGGGGTCTCCAGCCATCAGCCCTTTCTGCTAGAAGACCTGTGAAATCAGAAATCTGTGGATATACTTAGGGTGGGAAAGAACCTCAGACGACATCCTTTTCCCCCCACCGTGAATCAGCCAACAGAAGTAAAGAAATCTATACAAATATCAGCCACCCCCAGCACTGCCTCACAAATAGGCCCACATGGAAAAATTTGAAACATTTAAAAACTTTACCCATTCAAGAAAATTAGCCTCTTTCTGAATTAACTCAGTGGATTCCATGGGGTTATAGTTTCCAATGGGTGCTCACTGCCTGCCATCCCAGAATGTTTAGATCTCATTTCTCCTGGTAGCAAAGGAAACCTGCATAAATTATCTAGAAAGCTACACAACCCCCTCTAGAAACCTACATAAACTGTCTAGTATGTAAGGGAGATGTGGCAAGTGGTAGGGAGTCCTCACTGAGAACGGCATTTATGCGAGTGAGAAAAAATTCTATTTGGAAGAAATCTGTGAGGTCATGAACACGCTTTCAAACTCTGTTAGGCCTTGGTATAGGACCAGTATTCCAGGATTCTGAAACACACTAAATCCATAATTATCTGGAGGTTTTAAGGGAATGTGTGGTATAAATTCTTCACAATGAAATAATGGGAAAATACTTTCAGGTCAGATTCTCTTATGAGTTCCCTCCCAGGAAAGATTTTCTATAAACATAAGTGTCCCGGCCCAATGTGATGCCCATTAGTTCCTGCAACATGAGAGTAATTTCCACCAGAGAGCTCGACCAGCTCCTGGAGGTTCCTCTCACGAGGGCGCTGCCCTGGAGGCCGGAGTGTGAATTGCGCTTCAGGGGGTCTGCTCGCTCACTCACCCTTCCTGGTGCTGCCTGATACTGAGGCCTGTGGTCATAGGCAGGGGCACTTTTTCCCTTACCAGTCACCCTGCCCCTGTCCCTGCTGTTGTGTCCCTATGAGCAAGCCCAACACCTCCATCCTGAAGCTCAGTCAGCCCCAGGCCAAGCTCACGTCCTCCAACCCGGCCACGGAGCTCTGCTGAAGGCGGTCAACATTCCTCTCAAGAGGTGTTTTGAAACTGTGACTACTATATTCCTTTGAATTCAAATTATCACAAAGTCTGAAAAAAAAGAAGTATCTCATTTCCTTTCTTAAGAAGGTATCTTTAGAGTCACGCAGTCTAGCTTCACACTGGCTCTTCCGGGCCACACTGATGAAGTGGGGAGCTGCACGAGCGGCCCGGGAGACCCTCAGCAGGCCGCCCCGAAGCCGCGCCGTGGCTGTGCACGGCCCCTCCCGCCAGCGTCTCCTTGCTCCTGCTCAGCCACGGCAGGCTGCCCGCGGCCGGCACCGTTGCGTTCAGTTCCGCTCTTGTCTGCTCTCGAAAAGGCTCAGCCGGTGGACCAGAAACTTCTTTTGTGTCTATCTGCTGTACTTCGACTTGAGCTCTTACCTTAGGGACAAGACTTGACCTCAACAAATAGACGTTGCTGGGACCAAAGCTGGTAACTGTTTCCAGCCCTCACTATGTTGTCTCCTTGATACTCACATGGGTTCCTGTGTAAGCAAACCTCCCACTCCCGCAAACTAATAAAAGTGTCACGCAGATTGTTACAAAGCCTATTGTTATTTACAAGTCTACATTTTCTGTGAAATCAAAACTGAATAAAATGAATGTTCGGCGTTATTTTAAGCCCCTGGTAGTATTGCCAGACCCTGTGGCGAGAAGAATTCCCTGCAGGTTATGGGCACTATTCCTTCATCTTTTGTCAGGACCACCCTCCAAACTGCTCGATCAAGAGTCATCTTTCGTATTTCTAAAGAGGAAAGCAACTGACCTGCCTGGCTGATACCTGCTTTGATAAGTGGATGCGGATGGCTTACATCAGGACTGAGATTCTTCCGATTTTCACCTTGGGTTCTCCTGTGGGCACCATCCAAGCCTGGCCCCATTGGTGCCAGCGCACTTTGCAGTGTTTATGAACTCACCGTCTGTGCACGGAGCTAACCTGTCCCTGTCAGCTTCTCTGAGTTGTCGCTTTCCCTGTAGTGTTTGCCCCTGGCTAAAATGGCCTTTTCCTCGGCTTCATGAGAAACACATAAGATCCCTTGCCCGGATTGGTGCCCCTGACGGTAAAGGCTCCTAATGGGAAGCAGTGCAAGCTCAGACATGGGGAATAAACTGTCCTACAGCAAAGCAGATCCAGCCTTCATCCACCTTTTCCTGGCAAGCTGTGCTTTGGGGTCAACCTGATTCACAAGTTCTGCTCTTCAAGCCTGTCAAGGTGCCCTGCTGTGAGCTGGGCTTCTCACCGTCCCCCTAGGACTCCACTGTCCCTTTTCAACTCTCCTGCATCTACTCGGATAATCTGAAATAGAAGTGGGGCTGGGGATATAGCTCAGTGGAATAAGCGCTTGCCTAGCAAGCGCAGGGTCCTGAGTTCGATCCCCAGTACCGCAAAAAAAAAAAAAAAAGCTTTTGAAATAGAAGTGACTTATCTGTCTGTGTGTTTTTCAAAGGACGTTTCCCAAAATACTTTTGCTCAGAAACAATCAGTGGGATTTCCCTATTATTTAGCCCTAGTGTAAAGGAGCCTGTCCTATATGACAGAGGACAACTGGTCCCTACCTACTACATGCCAGAAGCAACTCCCTCAGTCCCCAGCTGTGACAACCAAAACTGCCTCCAGATATTGCCAAATGTCCCCTGTGGATGGGAAGGGGTTAGAGTGTGGATGAAATGTTTAAAAGTTGAGAACCAGTGGTCTAAGACTTTGGGTTAAGCCCTCAATTGAAAGGCAGGACTGTTTCAGTCAGAAGTACCTCACTGAGAATGTTCACTTAACAGAATTAATGGTTATCATTAATGTGTCAGACCACCTCGGAAGGACTCTTTCGTAGAGCCCTCAGCAACATGGAGCAGAGTGAGGAGGACCAGAACTTGAACCTCAGACCAGTGCTATGTGTCCCTGGGGTCTGGTGAAATAGGAGGATCCTGGGTTTCTGAGAAAGGGATTAACTACACGGGATCAGACAAAGAACAGGAGGCTCACAAGGAAAAACAATAATGTGGTTTTACAAGCTGGAAGTAGAATTCTTTGGAATTCCTTGGTTTCACAACATCTAGTTAGAATGAAAACAACGAAGTCACTAAAGCCTGGCCTAGAAGGCGGAGGAGCGCGGCTTGTCAGAGCCCTGCACCCGACAGGCGAACACTTCTGACCTCCTTAGGGCAGTCAGAGCCATCTCCCAGGTCACAGTAAAGAGGAGGCGCTGCAGAACAGAGGCAGCCGGGGTGAAATGTAAAAGCTACGGTAAGAATTTCTCGTTCAAGGCCACAGGCGACCCTAGCCTCCCGTGGGTAACTTTCAGCAGAGTGAAGAATCAAAGTGCTGTCCAACGTGAGGCAACAAAGCACACGGAAGGGGGGCGCAGGCCGGAGGGAAGGCAGGGAAGAGGGGGGCCAGCAAGGGCCTGGGTGAGTAGCCTCGGCTGGCACACAACTTGGGCCAGGTGATAGTGGCTCATAAAACAACCTGAATGCCTCTTTTCTTGACTTGGTAACTTTTTGCATATATATGTGTATATATATATAGAGAGAGAGAGAGACAGACAGACAGACAGACAGACACAGAGACAGAGAAAGAGAGGGAGAGAGAGAGAGAAGGAGTTTTTCCCCATATTAGGGATCAAACCCAAGTATTTTCTGACTGGTTATTTTTTTATTTTGAGACAGGGTCTGACTACGTTGCTCAGACTACCCTTAAAATTGTGATCCTCCTGCCTCAGCCTCCCAAGTAGCAGGGATTACAAGCATGTGTACCGTGGCACCTGGTCTACATTTGTATTTTATGCTATCTAAAGAAATAAAGAGCACATGAGAACCACTTGGATGAACAGACAGCATGTGATTTGTTCCTGCATGGGGTTATCTACCTCTAGATAATAGCATGATTAAAATCTGATCGCCATGGTCAATTTAATACGGAGACTATTTTTGGATCTTAACTTGATTTTGTGATTTCCGAGGAGTGACTGACCCTGTGAAAGCCCCTGTAATTGAATCACAGGCTCTGGATTTCCCCCAGGCAGTCCACCCGCTCTATTTTGATAGCATCGCAGGCTTTCCTGAGTTCCACAGATGAGAGGAGTCACATTACTCCCCACAAACCAGCTCAGACAATGAAATGACGAAGATGCGTCCAATAACCACTCAGCCGATTGCTCAGCACTGCTTCTGCAGCAGAGGCTGGGGGCCTTGAAAACCCATCTGTAAATGTTTAAGGGCTTTGTGTTACAGGTGGAGGCTGCACAGCAGCCAGACCAGTATCAGGAAATAGAGAAGCTCTGAACTGGAGTCGCTAATAGTCTACGTACCCATAGAAACCTTGGCATCTGCCCCTTGATCATCATTCTCCAATAGTAATGAAGGCCTTGAACTGTGTCATTTTGGAATCATGCATAATCAAGACAAATATTCCCAGCCTAAAAGTCAGACTATGAGAAGGGAGTACGGGTTTGATTTTCTTATATATTGCTGTAACTATAAACAATGCCTTATCTTCTCCACAACTCTCATGAAATAATAAGCACTAGTGTTTTTAAAAGTATTTACACCAGCCCTTGGAGATTTTATTAGACTCATGATTCACAGATGAGAAATTTTCCTCTTCTACATGGTTTAGTAATTGGAGTAAGAATTACTCAGTAAACTGTCTACACAGACAAATGAACTTGAACACTTCCACTCTTAACCATTCGTTGGCAAATGCCTTTCAGCTTTCCCAAACTGAGGAATGATTGAGTCAAGACGTTCCCTCTGCCTTGCATCCTCTAGGCAGGTAAGTCAGCAGTTCCTGAAAATCACACCTTTTCATCATATGGATGTGGCACTGATAGAACAGTGCATACATGATGCTTACAGGATCCTGAGAGGAAGCATCTCTGGAGTCACATTCTTACATTCGAAAGAAACTTCGCAGCTAGTGTATCCCAACCTCCTCACTTTATTTATGAGAAAACAAAAGGAATTTCATGATGTGGACTGTGATGTAAGCAAGACACTGTGAATCACTCAGGAAAGAACGGTTGTTATTCATTCAGTAACAAATGGACTGAGGGTTGCCTATGAGTCAGCTGCTATGCTGGCCCTGGGGATGTGGTGGGGACTGAGACAGACATGCCCTCCCTGGGGGCGGCTGGAGGACCAACAGTTAGCACTGGGTTTGCTTCTTCCCAGGCTTCAAACCATTTTTAGATATGAATATGGACGTGATTATCCTCAATTCTAAGGAAAAGTTTATTGAGATTAGGAATTTTCCCCACAATATAAAAGACTTACAAGCTTCTAAGAAACACAGCCAAGACCCAGTGGACTGCCAAAAGATTTCTATCATTTTTAATTTCTGTGAAATATAGACAGTAAGTTATATGTAGACATACATTTAACAAAGCCCTACCAGAAAGGAGGTGACTTCTAATTATATATTTAAAAAGGCACTTTTATCTAAAATAAATGTTCTGAAGTATTCCTAGGAAATCTGAGATTTCCAGTCATTTTCTATCATACAGATTCAATTTACAGTTGATGGTGATTCTAAAATATTATTTATCAATTTTAACATGGTCTGAGTTATGATTTGAGGGTTTTTCCCAAATCCTTCCCTAGCGTTTGACCTCTCAGGGTGAATGAGCATGGCGATAATGTCTTTCATAATAGTGTTACCTTTCCTATGCTAAGACAGGGAGGCAGAATTGTCTTAGCAACAGTGCTCAAGAAATGTTTTTCAGAATTGTATTCAAATACAGTATTTTAAAATATTTTCAAGACACAAAGTGCACATAAATATGATATTGGCATTTATTGCTTTTCACTTTGACTTGAAGAATGAGTGTTCTTTCTCTGCACAAAACAAACTGGAAATATTGGGTGACTGGAGAGTGTTTCTAGGGACAGCAGGTAGTCTCTCCCACACCTGACCCAGAAACAGTCCAGGGGGGCTGGAGCGGTGGCATGGGTTCCCAGTGCTGACCTTCAGCTGACCTCCACTCGACCGCTCCTCTAACTGTGGTTCGGACCAAGTCTGATGGTGGCCAAAGTATGAGAAGGAAAGTCTCCAGAACGTAAGGAAACCAAGACGAGTGCTTACGCAAATATCTGAGGAGTACAGTGAGAGCCAGAGAGAGAACCCTTGTCTAAGTGGAATCTTAAACAAGGGGTCAGGGGAAAGGGTGGAGAATTTTTATTATAATTATTCTTGAAGTATATGGAACAGATTTGTACTCATGTTTATGCATGATTTAAAAAAAAGGCTGTCCTCAGTTATGCATTTTAGTGTGTGAGAAAACTGCTAAGAAATGTGAGATCATAGACAAGGTGATACTATAAATAAACAAGCAGAGAAATAAACAAATAAATAAAATCCAGGGAGATTAATACTGCCTAGAATGTGACTCATTCTTTTGGAGCAATAAATAGAGTGAAATGATGTCCAAAAGCAATTTTTCTATTTCTTGGACATGGAAGCGCTTTTTCTTACAGCAACTGTAGCAGACTTGGATCCCTAGGTAGATTATATTGCCGCAGCTCACTCTCACATGTCATTTTCTCTTCACTGTCCTTAAATGGAGCCTAAAATTCTCACCCTTACCAATGTCACCTGTAAGAACCTGTCTTATGAAACTTTCTATTAAAACGCGTGGGTGTTATTCAGCTTTATTCCTTAACTCAAGAATTCCTTACTCAACAAGTATCTGGCACAAATTACTCTCTGCCAAACATTCCCCCGGTGCTTAGGCAATAGTATAGAATATGGTAAGTGAAAGAAATCGTGGTACTGTTACAGCCCAGATACCTCCCTCTCGCCCTCTGGCTACAAAGTGCCTAAAAGTACTGCATAAGAACTTTAAAATAAACATCCTTTGAAATGTGTAAATGAAGTCTTCAACCCCCACCCTTAAATAAAGGAAGGTTCCAAAGGCTGAAAGGGAGAAGGACGCTGGAAACTCAAGCTTTGACCCCCTAGCAGAAGTTCACTGATTTCTCCATCTAGAACTTTGAGTTTTAAAGATCAGATTAATGCATGAAACAGACTTGGGCTTTGTGGTGGGTTGACAACTAGCGGTCATCTTATAACCCCAGCTGAACTGAGTAAGCATGTCGCTGGGTGTGGGAGGCCCACCTGGGGATTGTTGCCAGCAGCAGAAGAGGCAGAACTGGAGAAGAACTTAGGCTGTTGGGAGCTGAGGAAGACTGTTGGGAGCTGGTAGAGGCTGTTGGGAGCCTGCTGGAAGCTGAGAGAAGCTGTGAGGAGCTGCTGGTTCTCTTGGAGGAGCTCGTCATGCTGGCCTTCCTGATGAACTCACTGTTTTCATCCTCCGAGGAGCTCGGGACCTGGTTGGTACTGAGAATGGCTTCAGTTCACTTTGGGGGAGCTCTGGTCCTCACCCTGAGCATCGCTTCCTGGCTCCAGAGGGGAAGATGGTGCACTGCCAGTCTCCTGGAGAAGGTTGTCCTATTGGCTTTCCTGATGGGAACTCAGCTGTCCTTATCATTGGAGGAGCTCGGGACCTCACTGCTGCGGAGGACGGCTGTGGTACTTTTCCGGGGAGTTCCGGTTCTTATTTTGCGTGTCCTGGCTCCAGTGAAGTTCCCTCAGCCTACTGGCACAGATCCTTCATCCCGCTGGCACAGACTTTCTATCTTCCACCACTGACCTTTGGGCCCTCCCGGCACAGAAACAGGCTTGCATGACACCTTGCTGTGGGCTCTGGGCCTCTAGTTGGATTCATGGGAGGCACTGTTGTGGGCTCTACATCTTCAGCTGGTGTCTTGGTTACTTTTTTCTCGTTGCTGAGACAAAATACCCAACACCCAAAATGAAGGAAGGAGAGGTTTATTTAGCTTACAGTCTGTGGAGGTTTCAGTCCATACTTGGCTGGTTCTGAGGCAGAGTGGCACATGGCAGAGAGCAACAGTTCATGGCGGTGGTACACAGCAAAAACAGCAAGAGCAAAAAGGAGGAATGGCGGCCAGCAGCCTCTTTCTCTCCCTTACAGATACAAACTATCCCGCTCTAGGGCGGGTATAGCTCTCACACCCATAGTCCCAGCATTGGATCATGGATCGGTCATAAACTCTAAAAGCCACCCCATAACTGCGTGAGGATTTGGGGGGGCATGCAGACACAAACTATAACAGCTGGACTGATGCAGGACATTATCGTGGGATCCAGGCCTTCAGCTGGATTCTTGGTCTACAGTGTGTGGACAGATTTCCTGCACTCTCTTGTATATGATTCTTTGGATGACTGTTATAATCTTATAAAATATGTGTCCTGTATTATATTGCTCCCCTACAAAATAGGCAGCAAACCATGACAGGCTTTCTTGAAGTGGAGGATTGTAATTAGGACACAACCTCCCATCCCTTTCCACAGAGAGTAACCACCTTCAAAGGGCTACACATTCAGGAAAAGAGAAATCTGACCATTAGTACAGAGAGTCAACAAGAAGCTATAGTCAGCTATCACTTAATAATACAGACACTCTGAACAACGGTTCGGATAATTTTGTCCTTGTGCACATCATGTGTTATGCAAACTGAAATGGCTACAGTGTTTCTGGGCCGTCTAGTCTAGGGGATCATCAGCATCTATGTTATTACTGTCCAGGATGTCAGTGGTGTGTTGCTATGTTGTTGTGAGGAGAGGCTGGAGGAGGAAACCGTGTCCTCTGACTTTTAGCCAGCCTCTCCTTACCACATTCTGGTGTTAGAATTTGTACAACTTTGACGGATACAAGAATCACCTAGTCAAGAAATCACCCTTTATAAAATATGGAGATTGAGGTGTCTAGCAAACACAAGGAAAAAGCCTGTTGGAGGGTCACATTCTCAACCAAGCTGAAGAGGATTATTACAGATAATGCTTCTCCATACTCAAGTTCATAATCCAAAATTATAAAAGCGTACCACATGGTAAGCCAACATGGCAAGAGTCACAGATAAAATAACCTGTAGGATTAGACATCCCTAAAACTCAGATAATAGAACTATAGAGGTAATATGAAAAAGTATGTTTAGAAGTGATAAAATTAAAAGTGAATAAGCCTTTTAATAAGGTACATGATACTTAAAGAAAAAAGATTAAACTAAAAGATATTCATAAAAGAATACCCCAAAATTAAGAACATGACTCAGTGATTTTTCTGCCTGGGCTACCAGCTGAGGAAGCAGTGTTAAAGTCCTTCTTCTGGCTGCTGTCACAGCTAAGTCAGTCTCCGAAGAAGCTCAGAATATGACAGAAACGCCTCATTAAAAGTCTGAATTTGGAAAGAACTGATACAAGAATGAGGAGTCATAGTAAGCAATGTAGAATATTCACAATAGTGTAGTAAGGAAAGTTTCAAGCACCGAGCTTTCTGGAAGCTTTGGGTTTGTTCCATATCCTCCTGGGGGAGCAAACAGATTCAGTTTTGAATGCAAGGCTATAAGGCAGAATAGTTGTAAAGCTAAAGAATGATAGTTTTTTAAAAGTCATTCAAGGACTAGACGCCTAGGGAACAGGTAGACCCAGCTGGTAGTATTACAAATTAAATATGACCACTTTGGGAAGCAGTATGGTGGCTCCTAAAAAATTCTAAAACTGGAATTACATGTGATCTAGCAGCCCCGTTTGGGTACATAACCAGAGGAATTAAAGCAAATATGTTGAAATATTCGCCAATATGTTAAAATATTTGCATAACCAATGGATGTGTGGATTTTAAAAACAGTGATCTATATACAGATGGTCCTCAATTTACAATGTTTCAACTTCATGATCGCACAAAAGTGATAGTTAATCAGTTACAAACATATATTATATTTTAAATATTGCTCTATTCCCAGGCTAGCAACGTGAACAACTCCTCTGAGTGTCCCTCCCCCAGGTCCTCAGCATCACCACTATCTACCTGCAGGCCTGTGGACCCTGCTATAGTGACAATGTCACTAACCACAAGTCCGACTGAAGCCTCAGGCTCCTCTGCATAGCCTTCAACGTCTTTCTCCTGTATAATCTGAGGCCACACTTTCTTCTAGGCAGATCTCAGTGTCCTTAGAGAAACATTGGCCCCGGATTTCTCAACTAACCCCACGCGGGAAAGGATGCTGTAATGTCCCTTCCAGAACTCTTTAAGGGGTAAATCTGTGTCTGAGACCGTCTGGAAGCACTTCAGGAGCAGTTCCTTGGTGATAGATTCTTACAGTTAGCTGTAACCTGCTGGTCCATAGGCTGCGGCAGAGGAGTTATATTAGGTGGGGGGACCTCAGCTGAGACCCGTGGAATTCCTCAGCCAGCTCCCCTTCCAAACCTTGTGGGGGAGCAGGAGCACGGTCCGTGATGAGCTTGGTGGTAAACCCTTGTCCTCTAGATATTTCTTAGCAGCAGCACAGAAAGCCTCCCTGACCCACCCAGGACAGGGCCCTCGTTTGGCCCAGGCTTCTGCATTAGATCTCCGCA